>JAKSYS010000551.1:0-42259 GCA_022925895.1 Fragilaria crotonensis | reverse complement strand
GTGTGCAAAACCATCCGAGCGAATACTACGCATCAGACTTCTTCAGAAGAAGCCAAGTCTCTCAAGTTGAAAACCCTTATTTTCATGGACAAGATTCTTCATTATATTGATATATATTGAGAATGAGATTCGTTCAAGAGCATCTCTTGGCAAAGAAGGACAGATTTTCCGACACCAATCTGTATTCGAGATATGAGTATATCAAGGTGTAGTTCGTTCCAGCAACGTGAACGACCTTGCATTTAGTCCTGAGTGGCCACTTTTTCATGCTGCCTGCCTGCCTGCCTGCCTGCCTCCCAAGCCGAATTCGACATACACTCAGAGACGGAGATTGTTTCCTCATGATTAGAGCCATACTCTTTGTCATGATTGTTCGTTTTATACCCTTGCACTCACAGCCCCAGCATGCAACGGTAACGAACCACACCACCACCCGTACTCGGTTCATGCTGGTTTCGGAGTATCTACACTTTTTGTGGTCACGACGGTCAAATCGATTCCTCCTTCGGAATGACGAACAGGGACAACACGTTATGCATCAGATATTCCGTTCATGTTGATGAGCAATTGGCCTCCCGACCATCAGATGCAAACCAACGTAATTAGTAGATACAAAAACAACTAGGCTGTCTATATAGGAAAAACAGACAGGACAGGCACGAGAGTTCGCAGGGTTGGTTGTCACGCATCAGAAACCGTGACACGGAGATTATCGCACCCATCAAACCAAATATCTATTGAGAGGGAGACCCGCCTTGGCTCTTGCCTCTTCCAACTTCTGTGCTATCAATTGCCCAGATTTCCGACGTTCCTCATCGCTTTTATAGCTCTCTTCAAGCAACGCAAGAAACACTTCGTGCCCTTGTTCCCTCCACGCATCCACAATTTGATCGCGAAGCAGCCCAGCAAACCCACTTCGACCAGTCACCATCGCGTCACATCTCTTGATTAACTCGAACGTTCCCATTATCACAACAACGTCATCCTTGGGTGACGCTGCCACGTTATGCTTGCCATACTCCATGTTGGGACCCTTGTATCGTGTGCGATTGAAATAATGCCAGTTCAGGTCGGGATGCAGCAGCCTCGCTTCGTCAATAGCATTTGCGTCGTCAGTCACTAACAAGAAATTCGACCCAGCTACACGACGCTCCACCGGAAGGAGATCCAGGTACTCCGATATAGCATGATATGCCCGAGCGGATGGATTTTCAGGTTCGATAATCAAATCGCCCCGACGCACATGTATAACGGTGCATGTTTCGTTTGGGGGGAATCGCGGCCATTGCTTGACCACAAAGTCAACAACCTCTCTGCGAAGCCAACTTTGCCCACGCGCAAGGTACTGGTATGCCCATGTAAATGAACTGTTGCTATGATATATACCGTAAGGCTCGCCATCGTATCCGTCGGTATCAAGGTCCACAAAGGATTGACCATTCAAACAAGGTGCGTTGATGATCGGGAGGAAGTAGCATTCAAAGTCCTTGGAGGCACACGTTGCCGAGGACCCATCCTCCCTCACTGCATACAGCCATCCCCGACCCTTGGGGAACCATGCGGCTGGAACAGCAAGCATCGGCCTTTGCAACGAAAGAGCTTCCAACACACCCTCGCCCAAGCCATTAAAGTCAGAACCCCAACCAGCACTTCTTAACGGGCGTTTCCACAAATTTTCACATCCCGAGCGGAACTGATTATGGTACAATCGTTGGAATAATTGCAGCTTCTCGGGCGAACTTTCCTTGCGGAAACACTGATGTGTTGTATTCTGAATGTCTATCACAAACTCGGGATGGTGCGTCCACCATGCGTCAATGTCAATGTCGATGGTCGGTTCCTCCCACAATAAACAAAAGTAATCGATGCCGTCTGGAATAATGTCAGGTTTTCCATCTGGTGCACCAGTGTCAACAGTTTTATTCGGAAGGAGACCCGCCTTGGCTCTCGCTTCTTCCAACTTCTGTGCTATCACTTGTCCCGATTTCCGACGTTCCTCTTCACTTTTAAAGCTCTCTTCAAGCAACGCAAGAAACACTTCGTGCCCCTGTTCCCTCCACGCCTCCACAATTTGATCGCGAAGCAGCCCAGCGAACCCACTTCGACCCGTCACCATCGCGTCACATCGCTTGATTAAATCGAAACTTCCCATTATCACGACAACGTCATCCTTGGGTGTCGCTGCCACGTTATGCTTGCCATACTCCATGTTGGGACCCTTGTTTCGTGTGCGATTGAAATAATGCCAGTTCAGGTCGGGATGCAGCAACCTCGCTTCGTCAATGGCATTGGCATCGTCAGTCAATAACAAGAAATTTGACCCAGCTCCACGACGCTCCACCGGAAGAAGATCCAGGTACTCCGATATAGCATGATATGCCCGAGCGGATGGATTTTCAGGTTCGATGATAAGATCGCCCCGACGCACATGTATGACCGTGCATGTTTCGTTTGGGGGGAACCGCGGCCATTCCTTCATCACAAAGTCAACAACCTCTCTGCGAAGCCAACTTTGCCCACGCGCAAGGTACTGGTATGCCCATGTAAACGAACGGTTGCTATGATATACACCGTAGGGCTCGCCATCGTATCCGTCGGTATCAAGGTCCACAAAGGATCGACCATTCATACAAGTTGAGTTGATGATCGGGAGGAAGTAGCATTCAAAGTCCTTGGAGGCACACGTTGCCGACGACCCATCCTCTCTCACTGCATACAGCCATCCCCGGCCCTTAGGGAACCATGCGGCTGGAACAGGAAGCATAGGCCTCTGCAACGAAAGAGCTTCCAACACACCCTCGCCCAAGCCATTAAAGTCAGAACCCCAACCAGCACTCCTTAACGGGCGTTTCCACGGATTGTCACATCCCGAGCGGAACTGATTGTGGTACAATCTTCGGAACAATTCAACCTTCTCGGGTGACCTTTCCTTGCGGAAGCACTGGTGCGTTGTATTCTGAATGTCCGTCACAAACTCGGGATGGTGCGTCCACCATGCGTCAATGTCGATATCGATGGTCGGTTCCTCCCACAATAAGCAAAAGTAATCGATGCCGTCGGGAATAATGTCAGGTTTTCCATCTGGTGCACCAGTGTCACCAGTTTGATTCGGAAGGAGACCCGCGTTGGCTCTCGCTTCTTCCAACTTCTGTGCTATCACTTGTCCCGATTTCCGACGTTCCTCATCACTTTTAAAGCTCTCTTCAAGCAACGCAAGAAACACTTCGTGCCCCTGTTCCCTCCACGCCTCCACAATTTGATCGCGAAGCAGCCCAGCGAACCCACTTCGACCCGTCACCATCGCGTCACATCGCTTGATCAACTCGAACGTTCCCATAATCACAACAACATCATCCTTGGGTGTCGCTGCCACGTTATGCTTGCCATATTCCATGTTGGGACCCTTGTTTCGAGTGCGATTAAAAAAATGCCAGTTCAAGTCAGGATGCAGCAACCTCGCTTCGTCAATGGCATTGGCATCGTCAGTCAATAACAGGAAATTTGACCCAGCTCCACGACGCTCCACCGGAAGAAGATCGAGGTACTCCGATATAGCATGATATGCCCGGGCGGATGGATTTTCAGGTTCGATAATCAAATCGCCCCGACGCACGTGTATGACCGTGCATGTTTCGTTTGGGGGGAACCGCGGCCAATCCTTCATCACAAAGTCAACAACCTCCCTCCGAAGCCAACTTTGACCGCGCGCCAGGTACTGGTAAGCCCATGTAAACGAACTGTTCCTATGATATATACCGTAAGGCTCGCCATCGTATCCGTCGGTATCAAGGTCCACAAAGGATTGACCATTCATACAAGTTGCGTTGATGATGGGGAGGAAGTAGCATTCAAAGTCCTTCGAGGCACACGTTGCCGACGACCCATCCTCCCTCACTGCATACAGCCATCCCCGGTCCTTGGGGAACCATGCGGCTGGAACAACAAGCATCGGTCTCTGCAACGAAAGAGCTTCCAACACACCCTCGCCCAAGCCATTAAAGTCAGAACCCCAACCAGCACTCCTCAATGGGCGTTTCCACAAATTGTCACATCCCGAGCGGAACTGATTGTGGTACAATCTTTGGAATAATTGCAGCTTCTCGGGCGACCTTTCCTTGCGGAAGCACTGGTGCGTTGTATTCTGAATGTCTATCACAAACTCGGGATGGTGCGTCCACCACGCATCAATGTCAATATCGATGGTCGGTTCCTCCCACAACAAACAAAAGTAATCAATGCCGTCGGGAATAATGTCAGGATTTCCATCTGCACCAGTGTCACCAGTTTTATTCGGAAGGAGAACCGCTCTGGTTTTTACTTCTTTCAGCTTCTGTGCAATCAAGTTACCAGGGTTCTCTTTGACTTGGAGTATTATTTGAACAATGATCAGGATTCCCAGAGGCACGATCAGCAACACCATTCTCCTGATGCCTTTTGGAAGGATCGTGTTTTGTGCTTGCATCGTTATCGTCAGCGGCGCGTGTTGGAGGTTTGGCCTTTGTCTGGGAGTACATTTGATTTTACGATATTCGAATTAGGTTGTGGTGGTGCGTATGAGTGCATTCCCACTTCCCACACTGCCTGCCACTCCAAGGGTACGCATACTCGTCGGATTCATTGTACAGTGTACCAGTACAAGTGGGGTTGCGCGAGCCAGAGTGCTGTTGTATGACATATAATACTGCATATATATGATATAGGCGGTGTCCAATCAAAAAATGAGTTTCATCCAAGGTTCCAAGTGCTCGAACTAATCGACTCGTGATTTGACTTGGATTTTTGGTAGTCAACCCCCCGGTTTTGCCCAAAAAAACTGCACTTGCTTGCCTTCTTGTTGAATGGATTTTGCAAACGCACATCATGGCAATCAAGAATTGTTCTTGTTGGTGTCCTCCTTCTTGTTGCAGGACCAGGCAGGAACTGATGGTATTGCTTCAACTTCTTCCTCCGCCTTCAACAAGGAAAGCCGGAATGCAGGATTCAGCAGCGTAGTAATTATATGAGGGATTTGTTGGTGTTCTATTTTTGGAAGGTGCACAATCCTGGGTGGCGAGGAGTATTGAAACCTAAAGTATTAGTATTCATACTGCTCTGGCATATTGAATAAGGGCTCGACAAACTAGTAGGGACTCAAAAGTACTTGTATTACCTGGTGATAAAGTATCATTTTCCTACCTGTGCTGAGCTTAATCTTAAAGTGAAAGAAATGAAGTGAAATAGCGCTAATCTGAACTCACTTGACTTGATTGGTCCTTACTGGGACTGTTCCTTCACTTCTCTTTGTGTAGACTTCTGCAAAAGATTGCTGATTCTTGCATGCCTCATTGTAACATTACCATCAGTATAATTTGATGGCTTGAAATGAATAAGATATGCATCGATGTTGCAATCCAAACTTTGTGGGGATGTCATGATTTGGCTGATGTTTGTGATTCCAAAGAATGTCTCAGTCATGTCAATGGACAATATAATGACGTTTGTAAGCAAGTGTCCAATGACATCATCAATAGGTGGAATTGGGAACTCCGGACACTGCTGCCGCTGTGAGTTTGCATCAAAGGAACTTAGTAGCTGCTGGGCAGTAGAAGAGGTAGAGTATCATGACTGTATAATGACGTTTGTAAGCAAGTGTCCAATGACATCATCAATAGGTGGAATTGGGAACTCCGGACACTGCTGCCGCTGTGAGTTTGCATCAAAGGAACTTAGTAGCTGCTGGGCAGTAGAAGAGGTAGAGTATCATGACTGTAGGACGGTGAGTTGGTGGCCAAGTAGCCAGTACCGATGTTTCCTTTTAATACCCACCATCATCATGTTCTTGACAACGCTGGAGGGTATGCCAACATGAATAGCTTCTGCTGACAAATAACAAGAATAACAAGATGAAACCAATGCCAATGGATCAGCAGTAGTAACACCGCCATTGATGAGTGAACAAGCAAGTCTGCATTGACTCAGGAAATGAGAAAGATTTTGTTCCTACTATTGCTGTGCATTGTTGGTTTGAGGAATTATGGCAACAAACAAGAACCTCTGTTTTCCTTAGAAGCCAGCAAGCCTTGTTGCTGGTCTGCTCTCCTTCCTAAGACTTCTTTCTTGTGCCCTAAGAACTCTGACTATGTGAACAGAATTACACAGCTCGCAAGATTGTTCAGCAGCCATTGTGCCATTATCTCGATAAAATAAGTGGACAAGACGGGGTCAAATGCTTGAGTGGCTTGAAAAATCCGGTACATGACGAGATCCACAACATACCAGCAGTAGCTGCTTCTTGTATGAGTGTCACTGATTCCATCGGTTGTCATAATGTCGTATGTAGATTCAGCTCCAAACCACCAAATGGCACAGGCAAGTCAGACATCTGGTGAAAGTGGTCCATTTTGGTAGTTCCTTGGATTGCCTTTTCTACCACATGCAGTAGAATTGTATGGATGAAGCACTACAGCATCAAGGCACTTAGAGCGGCATTCTCTATGGTGGGGGGGTACAACAAAATCTGACCCCCCCCCCCCGGCGGGGTATATTATGTACACTTGCAACAAAATTAAAAAAGTAGGCATTCTCTATTGTATACCTATCTACTACTGGCATACTGGCTAGTTTTATACTGTTATAACTGTTGTGATGGTCATCATCTTTGAGTTCTTGTCAAATCGACAAACCAACCAACATGTACCATCATTCTCAATTCGTCCTTGTTTGCCATGGAGATAGAGGACATGGCAAGGAAAAGAAAGGTGATGGGAATGGTGAAAAATGGACAACATGACAAAGAAAGGTGAAGTGCAAAGAAGGGCAAGGATATGTGTGGAATGAAGGATGGCAGAAATGTTGTTGTACTTGAGTCCAAAAGCTGTTGTACTGTATGGCAGATATGCATCTTGTTTGTACGAGAAATATATACGATGACCCCGTGGAACGTGCAATGACCAAATGTACCCCCAACATAGAGAATGCTTTTTCCAAAAAACTGAGAAAAAATCAAGTGTACCCCATCATGATAGAGAATGCTCTTAAAAAATTGATATGTCATACAAATGCCCAATGAAAGCATATAGCTCCAAGTTCATTGAAAATGTTTCAAACAGACCTTCGTCAATGTTGTCGCACTTGCCGCCGCGAAAGGATATGTTCTGTACATGTCGTGCTTCGTCGCAGCCAATCCACTGCGTTTCTTGCGAACACGGACATCAACTACGATAGCTGCCACATTTGTCATTATATTTGATAATATAGCTGCTTTTTGTTGTTAAGTTGTATGTGACGTGTGTATGAATTTACTGGTTTGGGTGGGGAAAGCATTCAAGCCATCAGGCTTCCTGAATAAAAAGGTGCTCCATACTAATAGGCTCCTTTTTTGTCCATTGCAATGGTCCCTTGTTGGTTTGAAGAGCTGATACTATGTCTCTGGAATTTCTAATGAATACAACCACAGTAAACAACTAGTAGCAGCAGCCATGCTCTACCCTCTGGTTCTTATGGGGGGACTCATTCTCATTTTCAATGGTGCCGCCAGGAGGATGCCCAACTCTTCTTGTCATTGTTGCTACTAGTAGTTCTTTTTTTCAACAGTGCTCGGTATGCCTCTTGTTAGTGGAATAAAAGTACATTTCCAGCATTGTTTAGATTGTTTCCTTCCCTATACTATGATCTGTGCTTGGGAAAGCCACCTGTCTTGTCCCCTCAGTGAAATAGTCGACGTATGGTTGACATTGGTAAAGGACATGGAACACTTCAGTCACTTTTTAATTTTGACCCATCGACCCTCATCATGAGTTCTCCCAATGAAGCTGACTTTGACATTTGAGCCCTGTCCTGTGCCATAAGCTGGATTTTCCTTGCTCATGAACAGTCGCTGAGAGATGAAAAGAAATCGGATTTGTAAAAAGACAGTTGGGTGGGGGGTGAGGGATGTAAAGCGTGAAGTGTGGTTATCCGTGTTACATTAGTATCGTACCAGTTTTATACATCGTGCTGTGGAATGTCAATCCCATTTCAAGTCACCGTGCACCGTGCACCAGTCCTGAATGACCGTACCGCGCAGTCCCTAATCATTTGTCTGTCTATCTGTCCTTCATTGAGTTCCGAAAAAAGCAGGATACCGTGACGTAGGAACATCCGGATGACGTATATACAATCATGTATATATATAAGTATTCATTGCTTCGAATCCCTCAGCGTCATCTGCTTTTCAGCCAATGGTTATGATTCTCGTCCACGGCTTTCGACTTCTGTCGCAAGCAGCCCTCGCGGACAGCTTGAAGCCATCAAGGATTGCAATTCATAACCTCGTATGATCTATAGTACTACTGCTCGTACAAGGTGTACTGAAAGTACATACTATGAAAACCTTTGCAACGAAGTACTAGTAGAATGTATGTTTAGTTACATAGCGAATGACACACATTTCATTTTGTTCTGGCTGAAGACGGCACACATCAAGCCATTCACCCCATCCATCAATCAAGCCATCAAATCAAGCCATCAAATCCATCAATTAATCAATCCATCATTTCACAATGCCGTACACGATTTCAACAATGGCATACCACACCAACAAATACAACAACAACAATGATGAACCTCCCATTGCTCGTCGGAACACTCCACACACTATTGAAAATTGTTCTCTATTTGTGGGACAACCCATTTCACGAGAACAGGCATTGGCGAAGATGGAACGCAGTCCACAGTTTGCCGATGCCGTCCAACGTTTTGGTGGATCGCACGAACAAGACGATGTCGTTCAGAATGCCGTCCAATTGGATTATGGCATGAGACTTCGAAATTGTCTTGCGGCCGGCCATTTTCATCCGTCGGAAACGAATGGTCGCAACAGTAACAACAACAACTGAAGCAGTATCAACCACAACATGTGATGGAGAAGTATCATGGACAACAAGGAGGAGTGCGGTTTCAGCACAAGCTTCATTTCCAGAATCACATTTTTGTACATTGACGACTTTCGAGTCCCTGCACACCAGCTAGGTAGTACTATTCATCGATTAAGAAGTAGCCTCAATTGATATCATCTTCAATTCCAATTGTATTTTACTTGTCTCTGTTTTTTTTGCCAGAACGATCAGATTGATACGTATGTGTACTCCAGGTGTCGAATAGGTAGGGAAACAAAAGGCAATGTTGTGAGACGAGAGATGGGATAAAAGTACTTCTAGAGTTTACCTGATACAAATAATGCAGGCGCAATCCAAGCGGGAACATCATCTACAATCTAACGAGGCCCTATGTGGGTTTAAAGAAACGTTTACTAGAATTTTGCCTGATATAGCTGATGCTTGCAAAAGGAAAGTGATTAATGTACGTGCCAACCATGTCTACTCTTGCGAGACCAGAAGAGGGAAACAAGACACTTTTACTACTGTTCGCCTTATATACCTGTAGGCAATGCATTCACATTCTTCTGCAGAATAATGTATGCAAGTTCAACTAATACTGTGTTAAAGTACGTATTGAAAAAGTCCGCATGTGTTTCGTGCTTGTTACTCTTCAATCGCCGCGGAACGCAGGGAGAAACGAGAATTCGATGAAGCATCGCAGTTGAGACTCAATTGCTGCGCAATCTGAGATTGCTCCTCGGTCAAGCACAGACCCTGACCTCCGAACGAGCACCAAACACACGTGTCTCCGTCCTCATCTTGAGTGGCCTTGCAGACTGTCTCACCATCATCACCAGCGGTGTACCCAGCGATTGCGCAGGTAATGTCATAAGGATCGTCTTCCAGAATATCTGCAGTGGAACCACATTGGACGCCGGCTTGCTCGGCAAAATCAACTTGGTCGTGAGTGAGGCAAAGACCTCCGGCAGAGCACCAAACACATGCATCTCCGTCTTGGTCGACAGTGGAACCACAAACAGATTCTCCATCCGCACCAGCGGTATAGCCAGCCAAGACGCACGTAACATCATAGGGAGAACCTGAAACAATTGCATCGACAAGTGGAATACTGGCATCAATTGCAATCGGAGTCTTCTCCTCACAATCGATCTGCATCTTGCTAGCCACACTGGCTTGATAATCGGTCAAGCACACACCCTTCGAGGCTAAAGTGCACCAAACACAGTCATCACCATCCATGTCCTTGGTTGATTTGCATACTTCCTCGGCGTCCGATCCGGCGTGGAAGGCTGCCATGGCGCAAGTGACATCCAGCGGATTATCTTGAACTTGAACTTCTTCTTCTTCTTCGAAACATTTGACCCCAGCTTGGTGTGCAATGCCAACTTGATTGTCGGTCAAACACAAACCACCCACAGGGCACCAAATGCATGCGCCTCCGCTTTGTTCGAAGGAGGACAAGCAGGCATGCTCTGCGTCTGGTCCAGCAGTAACGCCGGCCAACACACAAGAAAGATCGAACTGAGAGCTAGCTACGGGGAAAGCGACGCTTTCCAACGGCTCAAACGCCATCTTTGGTTGGCCTGCGTCGCAGTCGAGACTCAATTGCTGCGCAATCTGGGATTGCTCCTCGGTCAAGCACAGACCCTGACCTCCGAACGAGCACCACACGCACATGTCTCCATCCTCATCTTGAGTGGCCTTGCAGACTGTCTCACCATCATCACCAGCAGTGTACCCAGCGATTGCGCAGGTAATGTCGTAAGGATCATCTTCAAGAGTTTCTGCGGAGATACCACATCGCATACCGACTTGCTCGGCAATATTACTTTGGTCGTGAGTGAGGCAAATACCTCCGGAAGGGCACCATTCACAAGGAATTCCTTCTTGATCCACAGTGGAACCACAAACAGATTCTCCATCTGCACCAGCAGTAAATCCAGCCAAGGCGCACGTGACATCGTACGGGGACCCATGAATTGACGCATGGGCTTCTTGTTTGACAACTGCTGCAGGGTCAGTGCACATGAGCCACTGGTGGGCAGCGTTGGATTGATCTTGATTCAAGCAGACACCAGACTCATCCTGATATTCTTGGACAGTGCACCAAACACAAGCATCGCCACCCATATCCTTGCTGGAGACACAGTTCGCTTTCGCGTCATCGGCAGACGAGGTGTATCCAACAATGGCACAAGAGATATCGTAGGGAGACATTATCTGTTTCATTATGTTTGACTCTTGAATCAAATGAGAATTACAGGAAAGATACTGTCCAGCCGCAGCAGATTGATCCGCATTGAGACAGACACCAGCAGGTTCACCAGGCAAGGAACACCAGACGCAAGGAGTTCCTTCTTGGTCGACAGTTGCATGGCAGGTTGCTTCTGCATCGTCGGCATTCCAAGCTGCCTCAACACACGATGGATCCAAAGGATTGTTCCAGATTTCTTTGACAGCATCATCATGATGCCTGGTGGTGGTAAGCTTGTAGACTGCAGGATCCGAAGGATCAGGAACAAAATGTTCTGTAATCATTGAATCACAGGATAGGTAGGGTCCGGCAGTTTTGGCTTGATCTTGATTCAAACAAAGCCCAAAAACGCCCGCACCGTCGCACCAGACACATGGATTACCATTCGCGTCAAGTGTCGAATCGCATTGTTCCTGAGCTTCGTCATTACCATCTGCATTCATTCCGGCCGCGAGACAGACAGGATCATACGGTGCGAATTCTGCGGCAATCAATGTCGTTGTTGTCGTTGTTTCTGAATGCTGCTGAGTCTCAGGTGAACACTCCACACCCGGAAGTTTCCGAATGAGTGCATCGGCTTGTCCCTGAGATACACAGATCCCATGAAGAGGTGCTCCTTGACACCAAACGCATCCAGCGTTCTTCCAGCAATCATCCGAATTGCTACTGTGACTCAATGTGCAACTGAAATCGATTTCAAGACCGTCAAAATCATCATCACTTGCTGCTACTGCTGCTGATTTAGTTGTTGTTACAGACGACGACAGAGCAGCATGGGAGACGACTCCCAACCATGCCAGCAATACAAGTCCAAACGAGAAGGGTCTCATTTTACAATTCGTATTGTGTTTCTGCTACTTGCACTGAATTCAACGGAACCAAAAAAGTTAAAGTACGATCCATATGAGTTAACACGTAGAATTGGAAGTAGATTGTACTGCGGAATTTGCACCTCGTCGTGGTATCCAAAAAAGATGTATCCATCAGGATCCGCACGACTCCCACCAAGCGTCACAATCTCACGGACATGTGTAAAAAAGATACCAAATCCTACGCCCATGCCTCCATATCATTCCGGACGCTTCCGTGGGACTGCCGTACAGTAGTACCGGTGTACTGGAGGACTGAACACTGCGTTGTGCTGATGGTCGGCGGAAAGTGGCATTCGAATAGAATTCGATTTTCAGATGTTTCGTGAGCAGATGTCTTCCCGTTTTGTGGTTTTTTTGAAGTCTACAGGGCACAAGACGAAAATACCCAATTTCCAGCATATTCTGGTAGTACCAGTACTTGTATTCCAGTACGAGTACGTTGTACAAGAACCTACGGTACAAGTCCTTGCAGCCGAAACACCAGCGGAGGGCACCGCGACTTGCTATTCGGGGAAACGACAACAACGGCATGATCCGGCACCGACCACTTCACGAGACAGATAAATAGAACACGGCACGGTATCACTGTCACATCTATCTCTATTACATTTCTTTCATTCAGATCTCTTCTTCAAAACTTCTATTCTATAATTTCTTGATCATTCTCTCTCCTCAGCCAATCATCAATATAATCTCATCATGAACGCGACACGAATAATTTTGGTCAATACGGAGTCGAGTGCTTGACTTTTTCGGTTTGCAACAGACACGCTCGAAGTCGACTGCCATAATCCAATGCCACGGCACGATCAATCAATTCCAACGACATGGATTCCTCATGATTACTACCGGCAACAGCTCCACCACCTCCTTCACACGTTGTCGTCGATGTTGTCATTAACATTCTTGTGGATCGTCGATTACTGTTGCTGTTGGTGCTGCTGTTCGAACTTCCAAACAAGGAGGAAAGGGTCCATCCTTGTGATTCAATGGCCAATTGTTTGAAATGTGGGGATGACTCCATCTTGGCTCGAGCTTGATCTCGAGTCAAGGGTGCACCCACAAATTTTTGACAACCCATCAGCGTGTGTTTTCGTTTCATCGTCATGGACAAGGACGACGATGATGCCGTTGAGGTGGTCAACGTCATGCTGCTTGAAGGAACATTCGTAGTAACAGCAGCAGTGCTTGTCGCACTGCTAGTCGCACTGCTACTACCGGTAGAGGCGGTGGTGACGATGGATGGGAGGGTCATTGTGGAATGAGCAAGCAGAGGCATGATGGGATATGGCACTATATTTGTCGTGGGTGAATGTTCTGGGTCGTGACTGGTGTGATGCAACCAACCGAATTTAACAATTTATGAGCACAATTGTTGGTCGTCGACGCTGGGCACAAAATTTTATGTGTACGACCTATGTATGTGTTGGGAAGAAATGTGGCCTCGTTTCGGTGCATTTGAATGTGATGTGGCTCTGGCCGGTTTGGCAGAATTGCATGTGTATGATACTCCGAACGTTCAGTGCACTGTCGTACTTTATGTACACGGACAGGGACCGAGAGTCTGAGTCCCGCCACTTGGCATGCGTTGGGGTAATGCTGACGTAATTTCGAATGAATCGCCATTACGAACCAATCATTCCGGAAAGCGACGTCATCGGTCATAGTTTTGGGACAACTCGTATTCTGAAACGGGAGATATTTGTTAAGGTTCAGGATTCAAGGTGCATGCTCACGTCGAAGGGGATGAGAACTCTGTGTGTCAAGCAACGTCATCGTGTCCTCTTCGTTAATTCTTTTTGTATTCTCTTTGGAGATCTTTCTATTATATGAAACGTGATATAATGATTTCGTATAGATACTTCCATCTTGTTGTGGACAGAGGGTGGAAGAGTTCTCAGAGTGAAGGAACAAGGAAATACACCTGGTGCCTGCTGGCAAGCAACATCATATCCATATCCTTTTCACATTCAAAGTACATCTTGATCGAACTGAATAGTTCTTTCGATTCATCACTTCCTTCCTTCCTTCCTCTATCTCTTGTGTAAAATCCCAAAATCATGAAGTTTGGCATTGCTCTTCTCGTTCTGGCACGCAGCGTCAATGATGTGACTGCCTTTACAGTTGCCATCAACAGTCGCAGTACCACCACCAGTTCCGCTACTACTACTGCAACGACACTCTATGGATACTTGGATGATTTGAGCAAGGACTTGTATTCTGTCACTGACAATCCTGATATTGAAGGATCTACCAAGGAGGCAACTGATTTGGAAAAAGAAAAGGTGGATCGTATGGGACCAGGAGATTGGAGTACCTATGTCGAATTCGATGAATTCGATGGTGGTGATGGACAAATGGGTGTCGCTGGAGATGGCAAAAAGGTGAGTGGTCGTGAAAAAGGGGAACTGCTTTTTGTGTTTTATTTTATCATCATTTACCATGGAAAAACAGTCGTCTCACATACACTTTTGTCGCAACTCCCCGACTCGGACACACTAGGGTTTGGAGAAATTCGGAAATGATGTTTCCCCCACGTTTGCCAAATCCAAAACCATGAGTGCCAAGAATGCTTGGGGAAAATCCACTGGATATGCTGAAAAACTCATTGATCAAGGAGTTGAAAAGTCGAGGGCGCAACAATTGGAGAATTGGGCCAATCAACAAGAAATTCTGAAATCTAAAAATGCCCATCGTGCCATGACGGAAACATTCGACAGGGTCCAATCGGCAGGTGAAGCCGATTGGCGTACTCTGGCCAAGTTTGGTGTGGAACGAAATCAGGTAAGACGCAATGAGATTATTGCATTATTCCATTGTCATGAAACAATCATGTATATTTTTTTGTCGCTGATCTCACGCGACTCTTCGTAACATGCAGGAATTTGATTTGGACGAGGCCTTTGGTCCCGTCACGGCTGGTCCACAAGTGGAGGGCGTGGTGGAACTCCATGCACGCGTCGGAGGTGCTGCGGTCGTGCACGAGTTTAGTCTCAAGAACGAATTCATGGGATTTGCCGACTTTCGAGCAGCCTTTACACCCGAAACCAATGTGGCCGATTGGACCATCACTCCCAAGGAGGGATCCATCAGTTCCAAGGAAGCAACGGACTTTATTCTCCGGTTCAAGCCCAACAATCCTGGCTTTTCTCATGGGCAGTTGGTTATTGAGACGGAAGACTTTAAAAAGACGTGGACTTTGATAGGCAGCACGTCGTAAATTGTGGCTATAATAGTAGGATAATCTCGAAAAGTATGCACACGCGCAATTGCGTTTTTCCGCCTCTATAGATGAACAGACACCCGATCACACTCGTAAATCCTTATGGACTCCTAGGGGGTAGCCATGCTAGTTGTACATATCCATTATGATGTCGCTTTCCTTCTGCGTGCGGTACCTGTGCCTTTCTTGCATGCGTTAGACTTAATGGAAGTTTGCTATAAACAAAAATTGTACAATGTGTCCACTCGGTGCTAATCATGGATGATTCTCTGTGATGCAGCATAAAAACACTCTCCGAACATGTCGGTATTGTGTGATGCGGCAATCGTGTGGATGCTTCGTGTCGTTCCAGCACGGAATCGTCGCCAGTGGCCTCACTAGCAATATCCGATGATTGCTTTGGCATTTGACATTGAGCAAGGCATGACCGCGGTCGTGCCCAACTATTGAAAGACAACTAGAGAGTTTAGACGCAGTGAGGACCGTCAGTTCAGTCCATGTGTCACAAATAGAGTCTAGAGGACTTAGATTCCAACGTTGCCTCCTTTCGAATAGGTGTATCTACTCATCATGAATTAGGTTGCTTTTCAAAGGAGCACGCTGCACATCAGATCTCCTTTCCAAGAAAACGTCACACGCATTGACGCCATCACTGACACAACTGCCATCACTGCCGCAAACAACGAAACTGGTGGAGTTGGTTGGATCAGTAGGATTCGGGAGAATCAACAACTGATCCGAACATTTACTGTCCGATTCGGCACTTCCAGACTGGAGAATCACTATCTGGGAGGCGTAGTACACATCACCGAAAGAACCAACGGGGGCGGAAATGGTCGTGTCAAAAAGTGTGGCCTGTGCAACAAGCTGATCGGGGGTCGTTCCATGGCAATCGAACGTAGTTAAAGAATCCACCACGAAGTCACTGTCAGGCTGTCGTGCTGGACGTTGTCTGCATCGAATTGTAGAATAGTTTTCAGCGAGACAGAAGGGGCTCACGCCAAACGAGGATGTGGTATCTGGTGACTTCAGAATGCCACCGGCTTGGCAAGTAACCTCGAGGTCGCCGATGACAGTAATTCAACTTGCATGATCATGCTAAAGGGGCACCTGTGTGGCCAATGACTTTTGGACTGGCCATGAATGGTGAGAAGGTACTGTCGCTAATTGTAGATCTCTACAGGCATCCAAGATGGCAGTGATGTTGAGCCAGTAGACAGAGGAGTGATGATGGGAAGATTGGCTGTTTGGCGAATAATTGGGAGGGATATCATTGCACCCCAACCTTTTATGATCGAAAGAGCATATATCATTTGATGATCACTATACTTATTGTCGGTCCCGCATGACCGATAAAAAGGAAATCATGCATGACGTTCCATCCTGATCGCTGTGGCATGCACGTACCGTTGAGAACGCACAACTGCAGTTGCTCCGAAAGCAGTACAATACTACGAAAAGACAAATGACAAGTAGAGATTCTATATGAGGGAGGACCACGTTGACACTCAGAGAAAACAGCAAAAACGCATACAGGACAGTCTATAGAATACTTAATTTCAACCTTCCAAATAGGTACCTCTACTCATCTTGAATGTGAATGCTGTTGACAGGAGAACGCTGCACTTCAGATCTCAATTGCAAAAAAATTTCACACTCATTGACGCCATCACTAACACAGGTGTCGTAACTGCCGCAAATCAGTAGGCTGGTGGAGTTAGTTGGATCCGAAGGATTAGGGAAAATCAATTTCATATCCGAACATTGACTATCCGAAACGGGAGTTCCTGTCTTGGCGTCAATAGTCTGGAGCACCATCAACTGGGAGGCGCCGTACTCAAAACCGAAAGTACCACCGGAGTAGGTAATGGTAGTGTCAAAGAGTGTCGCCTGTCCAACAAGCTGGTCGGGCGATGTTCCGTGGCATTGGAATGATATTAAGGCATCAACTACCACAACACTGTCCGTCTGTTGAAATGGAGTTTGTGTGCATAGAATTGTAGAATCGCTTGTGGCGGGGCAGACGGGGCGCTCGCCAATCAGGGAAGTGATGACTGGTGATTTTAAAGTTCCGCTGGCTTGGCATGTTAACTCGAGGTCGCTGATGACAGTAGATGGGGAGAAGTTAGGGGACAGACTGGCAGACCAAGCGACTTGATACTGAACAAATTGTGACTTGGCTCCAGACGGCTTAACTGCGAACACTACCACAAGTGTCACAATCAGAGCAATGACTACCAGTACTGCAGCAATAATACCATAACGCTTGGCAGGGGACCAGCGTTTGGGAGGTTCTGTTTCCGTGGGGGCATCGCCATTTTCAACATCATTTGTGACGACCGCTTCTGCGTAGCAGTGAGCATCGTCGACGGAAAAGGCATGCGGAATGTGAATCTCGCTTTGCGTGGCCATGTTGTTGTCAGCGACGGTGAAGGACGTCTGATCAAGATCTTCACGACGAGAGGAAGGATTCGTGTTTTCCTTGGGGAATACCGGAATAGCTCCAGGTACGGAATCATCAACTTCGGGGTTTCTTGCCTGCCTTTTGGAAGCGAGATCGCGGTCCGGCTCGTTTGGAATGCTCGCGAACGC
Source organism: Fragilaria crotonensis (assembly GCA_022925895.1). Taxonomy (NCBI): domain Eukaryota; phylum Bacillariophyta; class Fragilariophyceae; order Fragilariales; family Fragilariaceae; genus Fragilaria; species Fragilaria crotonensis. The sequence goes on along the minus strand of JAKSYS010000551.1, from coordinate 24,460 downwards.
GCTGGGCGCGAAAGGCCTTGTAGCAGATGCATGCTGTAACTTGCTGTATTCCTTCTTGGTGTTTTCGTCCAACGATGCCTTCATAGACGTGGATGGGATAACTGGCGTTGCACCAGGATCATTAGTTGATGCTTGTCCCTTTGATCGAGTCGTCGTGGATGCGAAGGCACTGTCTCTCGTGGTACTCGTTGCTGTAGTCGATGTTTCCTGGTTTAAAGAAGGATGCGACGAGCCAGTCGGCGAGGGTGCGGTATTACCCCCTTGACTCGGCGGTTCTCTGACCGTCATGATGTGAATATCTTCCCGACAAGTTGGTAGATGATCTGGTAACTTGGAGTTGCTCAGTGCAATTCGAATTGTGGGATAATTCGAGTACTGTGAAATGCGACGAAAGCTGTGAAGATCGCGTAAGTCTTCCTGGAAGTGGAACGTCAGTCACATTTGAACGTGTTAAGATACTACTCGTACTCCCCCTGATTCTACAATGCGTAGAAGCATACCGTGGCCCGTGGGTGGGGAATATTGTATTTGAAGTTTCAAGTAGGTCTGCTTTAGGAGAACACGGCATTTTTCCATGGAACCACATTATCTGGTCTACCAAGGACCGGAAGTTGCATTGCGTATGCACATAAGTGTCACATTATCTGGATACAATTCCGGAAAGCTTGATGCTGTGATGCGAAGATTTTAGCATATAGTATATACGTATTCGTATATGATATATTAGGTTGCATGCCACCAGCCACGACTTGCCCATACGCGCCGATCTTGGGTCTTGGGGCGACGAAGGGCGACTGAAATCTGAAATTTCGTTGTCCGTCATGTCGCGGCAAGTTCAATCTTTGCTACATGAGCGAGGATCATCCATGTTGTACCTTTGACTCAGAACCGGTTCTGAGTCCTGTCAATGGAAACCTCTATTAGATTTTTCTTCACCAGTTCACCGAAATTTGCCCAATTTTTGTCGACCGAAGGGATGCGATTTCCCTATAGGTTCAACAATCAGCAAGGATGGAAGGTCAACATCTACCGTCCGCGCTCTGATGATGGACAAGTTGTCAGCTTCTTGTATGAAGTCAAGAAGCAATGGCAATCGCAAACTTTTTTTGTTGGAAATCAAACAAGAACAGGGCGAGGAAATGTAAAGAAAGCGTCTGTCTGAGGCTTCGCAAGACAGTAGGAAGCGCAAGACAGTAGGAAGTTGACTTTGCAAGCTACTCAGAAGAATTACAACTTCCAGCCACGCTTACCTGGAAGTTACAAAAGCATTAGGTGACACTAGGGAGTTGCAAAAGTTGATGGCGGAAGCAAAGAGCAACCTAGCTAGGTGAACCTTGATAAACTTATTGCAAGAGGACCCTTAGTGCCAATAACAAGTGTAAAAATGAAAGAAGAGCCCCTTTCATCTTCACATTTGTTATCAAGCAAGAAGCCAAGATAATACTGCAATTTCAATAGTACCCAGCCAGCAGGGTACGATACCATGATAGCAAAGGTGAGCCCTTATAAACTTATTGCAAAAAGACCCTTAGCGGTACCAACAACAAGCGTAAATACGAAAGAAGAGTCCCTTTTATATTCACATTTTTTATCAAGCAAAGAAGTTAAGAAGGTCGTACTGCAATTCCAATCCCCAGTGTACAATACCATCAGCATTACTTATTTGTTTTACTCACTACTAACACTTGTTACCTTTTCAGCCACATTATGATGATTGAGCAAGGACATGTCAACTGTAAACTCTCAATGATTGACACCATTCACTGGTGGATACTAGATTATGGTTATGAAATGCTAACTCCATTTCACGGAACTCTTCTGTGGCAGCAGTGTCGTGCAAACTAGCCATGTCGTGTTGGTCAAATACAACATTTGCTGGAGTAACCTGTACGACTGTGCCTCTTGATGTTGAAAGGCTTGACTCTGCCAAGCAAACGCTCGTTGACGCAAGTGTTAGTATGTAGCCTGGCAATTATGACCATGAAGTGCTACACTCTTGACATCTTGATTGACACATGGTGATCATGATAGCAATCCCCTTTTTCACCACAATACTAAGTCCAACTAATGCAATCATCTCAATATGTATTCTTCATAGCTGTGAAGCAAAACAATTGAAGTTATTGTACTAAGGACGTTGGGTATTTGCTAGCTTTTTACCTGTTCATAGGAACAAGATGCATGCTCCATCGGAGTGTAAGAACAATCATCACCGATGGTGCAAAAATTGCGGCAGCATGGATTCAATTAACCGTTTCAAAGTTGCTGCTTCTCTATTGCCCATTACACCGGTCCATTCACTTAAAGGAACAGGAAGACAATTGTGATCGCAAGCATTAACATCCTCGTGCATCTGATAATGACCAGAGAAGAAAGAACGTACGTTTCTACCTTGCTTCCTTGGTGGTGTATAAATTTCAAGAATGTTCCCATCTAAAACAGCGATTTAAAATGCAATCCCCTTTGCTGATGGTGGAGAACCCTTGAGCTGCGTTTTCGCATTCTTCGCGCGTTGTGGGAAACACAATTGCAAGAGCACCGCAGTTGTTGATTGCAAGCACAACAACCACCTCGTCTTTGCTGGCTTCTATTGAATTGACTCCAGCAACATCATGACATAAACTGTGACAGGCACGGTCCTTGTCTTCTTTACATGCATCATCTGCTGCATCGTCATGTCATCATGAGCAAATCAATGATTATTTTTGGCACCATATTTCCATCAATAAAGAAGGAACTCATAATCTGAGCCATGACACTTGCTTCTGATTTTAGTGAAAACAACCGTAAGTTCACTGGCACATGTCTTTCAGCCAAGGAGATTTACATTTTCTTCTCAATGTGTGTGAATGCACTCCTGTTATTTGTGCCCAGAATGATGCATTCTGTCTGTAAAAATGTTAAACAAGCCAATTTATCAGTGAGCTGGTATGGAGCTGTGTGGGTCCGATTAGGTTTCACCAATTTGACGTCAGCGCCCACGTCACAGTACTGATGTCTTCACGTTCAACGTACTGACATACAGTACTACAGTAAGACAGTAACATACTGAGAGCATCCTGATTGGTACGTGCTGACGTCAAATTGGTGAAACCTAATCGGATAGGTTTTATTATTTGATGCCCTCTTGCTGCGCTTCTGGTCAGAAGTTTGCCATCATTGACATTGTCATTGCCAATGTATCTACACACCTTTCATACCACACTCTACAGATCTTGTGACACCAAGTGACCTCCACAAATCTTCAAAGCATACTTCAGATACTATTCTTGATGGATTTTCAGCATCCATGGCCTTCAGCAGGGTCAACTCTCCCAAGTGATTGTGCTTGTGTGCTATAGTAATCGTTGAGAGTGGCTCAAAACTGATGCATCATTAGCACATTGAAAAGAGTTGCTAGGATAAATCCGATAATGCAACCATGCATCCTTGCATGTATACTTGGCCAATAACGCAACCACACTAGTCATTTGATTTTGATTTGTATTCATCGGCATATCGATTATAATCTGCGTGCGACACCTGTGGCTGCCCTATGGTGGTCGGCTGCAAAAGACTACCATCAGCAGCCACACAACGAAATTCGCAAGCGGGCACGACAGGTATAAAAGTGTTAGATATATATTGGCAGTTTGCCGTCGAAAAGGTGTACGATGTGCCCAAGTCGGTGCACAGGGTATGGATGTATGGATGGTGCTCTGTAGGGCTGCAACGTAACATTCTGCGAAAAGGGGATATAACGACGAACGAAACCGAGCCGATGCTTCTTGGTGTTCCAGTGCGACGAATACGAGGACGCTCACGAGGTGTTGAGAAAGCATGGCTGAAGATAGCTAAGGTATCCTACAAGACGACAAAGGACCGCCAACAGAGTCTATTTGTAACAATAAAATCTAGTACTACCGTAGAGGACTTCGATTTCAACCGCCGTATATTTCAAAAAGGTGTCGGAACCTACTCATTTTGAATGTGCTTGCTGTTGACAGGAGCGCGTTGAACTTCAGATCTCCCTTCCAATGCAAGCACACAGGCATTGACGCCATCACTAATACAACTGACACCACTGCCACAAAACAGGAGACTGGTGGAGTTGGATGGATCCGATGGATTCGGGACAATCAACAAATCATCCGAACATTGACTGTCGGAATCAGGAGTTCCTGTCTGGGCGTCCACAGCCTGGAGAACCATTAAATGGGTGGCGAAATACACGTTGCCGAAAGTACCGCCGGAGTAGGTAATGGTAGTGTCAAAGAGTGTCGCCTGTCCAACAAGCTGGTCGGGCGATGCTCCGTGGCATTGGAATGATATTAAGGCATCAACTACCACAACACTGTCCGCCTGTTGAAATGGAGTTTGTGTGCATAGAATCGTAGAATCGCTTTCGGCGGGACAGAGGGGGCGCTCGTCAATCAGGGAAGTGATGACTGGTGATTTCAGAATTCCACCGGCTTGGCATGTTAGCTCGAGGTCGCTGATGACAGTAGATGGGGAGAAGTTTGGGGGCAGACTGGCAGACCAAGCGACTTGATACTGAACAAATTGTGATTTGGATCCAGACGGCTTAACTGCGAACACTACCACAAGTATCACAATCAGAGCAATGACTACCAGTACTGCAGCAATAATACCATAACGCATGGCAGGGGACCAGCGTTTGGGCGGTTCTGTTTTCGTGGGGGGATCGCCATTTTCAACATCCTTTGTGACGACCGCTTCTGCGTAGCAGTGAGCATCGTCGACGGAAAAGGCATGCGGAATGTGAATCTCGTTTTGCGTGGCCATGTTGTTTTCAGCGAGTGTAAAGGACGTCTCGTCGCGAACGTCATGGGCAGACGTAGGAGGCGTGTTTTCCTTCGGGAATACCGGAATTGCCCCAGGTATGGAACCACCAACGTGAGTGTTTCGTCGCTTCTTTTTCGAAGCAAGATCGCGGTCCAACAAAGAAGGCTCAATTGGAGCGCTTGCGAGCATGGTGGGTGCGAAAGGCCTTGTGATAGAGGCATGCTGCAACTTGCTGCATTCCTTCTTGCTGTCTTTGTCCAATGATGCCTTCTTCGACGTCGATGAGATAACTGGTACCGTACCAGGATCATTCGTTGATGCTTCTCCCTTTGAGCGGATGGCCTTGGATGTGAAGGTAGTGTCTATCACGGTACTTGTCGCTGTAGCTGATGATTCCTGGTTTTCAGAAGGTTGCGACGAGTTACTCGGAGAGGATTCGGTCTTGCCCCCCCCCTCGCCCGGCGGTTCCCTGACGGTCATGATGTGAATATCTTCCCGACAAGTTGGTAGAGGTCTTCGGAGTTGTGCAGTGCAAAGTCGAATTGTGGGACAAAAGCTGTGATGTTCACGAAGCCTTCCTGGAAGTGGATCCTCATCAAATTTGTTCCAAAATAGTACTCATACTCGTGAGTAGAATCAGGCTACCAAGGATAGACGGTACTTGAAGTACTCAGAGCTCAGAGTACAATAGTTGACAGTTGACTTGACGAACTCCTCTTGAACGGATGTACAAGAAAGAAAAGAATCTGTATGCACAAATGTACATTGGTTGGACAAGATTGCACAGGCGAAGATTTTAAGATACAACTAGTGTCTAGCCTCCCGGCGGGGTTAATTAACCCCAAATGGGGTTAATTAACCCCGTATTTGCCAACCTCGGATATGCTTCTCCTATTCTCTGACAACCTCCGTTGGGCTCCAAGATTGGCCTATCTCCTCGTAACACATGTAGATGGCATGCCGTAAATAGGGGCATGCTCAATCATTGTTGTTGTTGAGTTATTAAAAATATTCGGACACTATAATTTTTCACCTACAAATTTTAGTCGTTTTTTGGTGTCGCTCGCCCATGAACTTTGAAGTGCTGCACCTCCGTCAGATCATCAGCAACTGAGCTCAAAATGGCCAGAAAGGATCCTCGTTATGTGATTGGAGCAAGGGTGCAGGCAAAAGCTCACCATGTAACAGCTCTGGCTGAGTGCCACCGGCGATACGGAGCCAACACCAAAACGAAGTTCGTTAACGGGACTGTCGTTTCAGTTGATGCAGCTCCATCGAGCAACGGCAAGCGGCCCGCGACTCTAATCACCGCAGATTACGAGCTTGGTGGTGGGACTATAAAGAGGTGCCAGTTGAATTCCAGAGGGGTCAAGTTGGCTGAGGCAGAGTCAACGAGAGATGAGAACAATGAACCCGTGACTGCACTCGGGACTGGAAACGTCGAACCTGCTAATGAAGCGATTGAGGTCGGAGCACCTTCAAATGCCGGAGTGAGCACTCAAGAAATGCGTGATGTACTTCAGAGTTCTTCAGATGAGGAGCCGGATGAGATGTGTGAGAGGGTAGGAGCTACTACTGCTGATACCACAGCAACAATTGCAGCGCCGCGAGCACAAGCAGATCAAGAAGACCGCCGGAGGCCTGTTGCTATTGTTCACTATGTTGAATGGCGTAGGGCATCTAGCACTGAACTGCCATTGAATGGAGTTGTACCACCTCGTCAGTGGAGTGTGAGGAATGTTATTGAGAGGTCATGTTTCCAGGAGCAACAAACTCGGCAGCGATAAACGGTATGAGTGCGCTGATTTTTCCTTCTCATGTTCCCTCCAAAGCAGCTCATCACTATGGTCGATTTGACTAACGCTGAACTGTCGAAGTGGGGACTGAATACAAACGAACAGCTCGGAAATGCTTAAATTCTTTGGAATCCTGATACTAACGACGTCATTTGAATTTACTTCCAGGGCGAGTTTGTGGAGTTCTGTGGCACCAATGAAGTATCGACCTGCACCTCACTTCGGTCTCACCGGAATGTCCAAGCATAGATTCGATGTTCTATTTCGCGCGGTTAGGTGGAGCAAGCAACCTCCTCAACGAGCTGACAACGAATCCACAGAACAGTACAGATGGAAGTTGGTGGACGACTTTGTTGCCAACTTCAATGATCACAGAGCGAATTTCTTTTCTCCGTCCGACACTATATGTGTCGATGAGTCCATGAGTCGTTGGTATGGGCAGGGAGGCCATTGGATCAACCAAGGCCTCCCACAATACGTTGCAATCGATCGCAAGCCCGAGAACGGCTGCGAAATCCAGAACGCTGCATGTGGTCGCAGCGGAGTCATGCTGCGTTTGAAGTTGGTCAAGGGAATTGACCTCGTTGGTGAGGATGACAACAACGATGATGAACCAAATGAATCAAGTCTGTTGCACGGTACACAAGTTTTGAAAAGTGTCGTATCACCTTGGTTTGGTTCTAATCGAATTGTTTGGCGCAGACTCTTACTTTGCTTCGGTCGGTGCTGCGAAAGAGCTTTATCGGAATGGCCTTCGTTTCATTGGCGTTGTCAAGACAGCCACAAAGGGTTTTCCGAAAACGTACCTCACGAGTGTCGAACCCATCAACGTGGTGATTTCGCTCGCTTCGGATCCCGCGGACGAGTTGATCCGCTATGGCTGCGTTTGTGTGGATGGATCGGGAACGCAGGTACTTCATTGCGACGGCAGGGTCACTATCGGAGGGAACACCTTATACTCGCTGCCGCTGGCGGCAAGTGAGCCAAGATCCGAACGCACCTCCAGAGAAGATCACGATGACAATTAAGCAACCTCAAATTGCCGAACTTTATTATACAACTTGTGGTGCTATCGACAGGCACAATCGATATCGTCAAGATGATCTCCGAATCGAGAAGAAGATTGAAACGAAAGATTGGTCCGTTCGGGTGAATCTATCTATCTTTGCCATGATTGTTGTCGATACATGGCTGGTCTACAATGCTTTCAAGAATGCCAGCAGGAAACCAAAGGAAGTGTCTACAAAAGGAATTTTACTCAATCCTTGCAGAGGAATTGATTGACAATAGCTACGACTCTCGGGGACAAGGAACCCGACGACCGAGGTCATCACCGAATGGGACGTCATATCAAGAGGTATGCATCAGGGCCGTGGAAAATGGATGTGCACGCGCGGGTGTCCTCACCCATTTAACTCCTGTTAAGAGACTCAAGAATGCTCATGGTGAGAAGACAAGCTTTAGGTACCAAGGTCGATGTAAAGAGTGCCAAAAGAAGACGACTTGGCAATGTAGCGACTGCAATGATAATGAAAAAGTGGTATTCCTTTGTGCAACGAAAAATGGAAAACGGTGCTTTTTGGACCACATTGCTCGTAACCATGCACACCTTGATGACTTTTAAGCATAGTGTCAATGTTACATTCATCTTTCATTAGTGTGAACATCATCGTATTGACCGTCATGGTCAACTCCATTTTTGAGTAGGGCTCAGTATTTTGCCCACGCATACTCGAAAAAAATGGATGGGGTTAATTAAGGCATTTGATGGGGTTAATTAACCCCATCGCTCCGGGAGGCTAGACACTAGTGGGTTCCTCACAACTGATCGGAGTATGATACATACTGGTGTTTTACAGTAGCATATGTCGAGCAACCTGTTCACAGCAAATTCAATGAGCATTCCATCCAGTAACTTTGAATTCGTACAGTATTGTAATTCAGTAACGTAAGACACCGTCGTTTCAACATAAATTACCGTCGATTTATGTACTGTAGACCTGTAGTACATGTAATCCACGTAACAGTACAACAGTACCCCAGAGTGGTCATACTCCGTAACAAACACACACACACACACACACACACACACACACACACACACACACACACACACACACACCACATTGGAGTTGTCGTCAAGTCAAGCCGACGAGAACTTTGCTGTGCAGTGTCATGAGTGTGAATGGTGCCGCGAGGGGCAACGCCCGAGGAACGACAGCAAACAGAGCTGTAACGGCGATGATCGACGGTGTCGGTCATCGTCGCCTCATGTCGCCAACCGCGCGCCAGGAAATTCAAAACTCCTCGACGCGTAGCGCGCTCGTACCCCACGGTACAACGCGCGAGCGTCCGTCCTCTGTCCGTCCGCAGCCGTTGCATGACGACTCGCACGTCGATGACGACGATGGTTCCACTCGCGAACCGCCGTTGCGTCGACAGCGACAAGTCCTTCAGCGCTGTTGCGACTGCTCGAGATCGTCGACCTGTGCCCTGGCACGGCCGACAGCTCGCTCACAGGCTTGTCCCTGTCGAGTTGCGAACAAGCGCTGCACTTCGTGCAGCTGCTTCAGCAACTGCCAGAACAAGCGAGCGCCGCTGCCACCGCCGAACACCACGACACTACGATGCTTCTTCACCAGTCCCAGCGCACCTGCGACCACAGAGCCCACCCCAGCAATCGAATCCGCCCCACCAGCTGCCGTTCCGACCGCGCCCGAGATCCCCCCAGCGCCTTCCCAGACAACCCGACAACCATCCGCATCGACGATCGACGTCGACGGTGACGTCGGCATGACCCCGGAGCCACTGGATCGGACCCCGCCCGACGCCCGACGACGACAATGACGACCCTCCCAGACCGCCCCGACGGATACAGAGACGGCCGCCAACGCTGGCGAGGACCCGATTCCTGCTTGTCCCCGTGACAGTGGCAGCGGCCAATAGGCCAACGCCACTGCACGGGAAGATCCAGAGGCGACCCCGGCCGGCAGTAACGCCGGACGGGGCCGATCTGCCCGGCTACTTCGTAACCGCGGCAGATCGCCTTCTGATGACGCCTTAGGAGACCACGTCCACGACAACGACGGGACGCATCTCCATGGCGACTTCTCCGATGACGCGCTCTGGCAGCGCCGATGGAGGAGGATGGCACAGATTGCCACCACACGCTACCAGGCCCCGCTGGTAGAGTGGGGAGGCGCTTCTTGCCATCCTCACCTCCGAGTTCCGGGGCGTACGCGAACGCCGTGGAACTGGAGCGCCCCTGGTGTTCGTCGCAACCGTGTTGCAGACGACACCAGGGGTTCGTCGCGCCAAGGACATTCGCTTGCGCCTCGCGCAACGAATGGACTTGTGGGACCAAGGCCACTTCAAGGCCTTGGTCGACGACGCCGAGGGGGAAGTCCACTGCAACCCACCTCCCGCCCACCCGACGAAGAGGCGCGCGCTCGCTCCTTCAATGCACGCGTCCTCTCCGGCAGACTTCGCTCGGCCGTGCGAACACTCACCGACCGCTCCGGCGGCGGCGTCCGCCAGCCTGACGACCTCTGCTCGAAGGCAGGCCGACCAGTCTGGCAGGTGCTTCAAGAGAAGCACCCTGCCCTCCGCGACCCGGCCTCCGTGGGCGACGCTGATGGGGCTTTCGAGCCCTACCCCGATCTCCCAGCCCCCGTCCCTGTGTGCATCACACAGGACGACGTGGAGGCTATCTCCTCACGGCTAGCCGGCGCCGCCGGCCCCGGCGGCACCGACGCCGTCGACCTCGCCAACTGGCTGCTACGCTTCGGACGCGAGTCCGAGGCGCTCCGAGAGGAGATGGCGGCCTGGACCAACTGGCTCGCCAACACCTCGCCGCCTTGGGCAGCCTACCGTGCCGTGATGGCGAATCGCCTGGTTGCTCTCGACAAGCAACCTGGCACCCGCCCGGTTGGTATCGGCGAGGTGTACCGTCGCCTGTGGGCCAAATGCCTGCTCAAGGCCATTGGCTCACAGGCTACCGCCGCATGCGGCAACCTCAACCTGTGTGCCGGCCTCCAGGCCGGCATCGAAGGCGCCGTACACGCCGTGCGTGACGTCTTCACCGACCCTCGTTGATCCCTGCACCGCCACCTGACTCGCAGGCCGACGACGACCCTCACGCAAGCTCCCGAGCCACCAATGGCTGAGCTGCCCCCGTCCCCTTGCCGACATGACGCTGGACGAGGCCTTCGCGGCCATCGCCGACGACGTGGGCATCTCCTCGGCGGAGGCCACAGCCGTTCTCCTGGTCGACGCGACCAACGGCTTCAACGAGCTCGGCCGCAAGGCCATGCTGTGGACCGCGCCACCGGTGGGCCAACGGGGCACGGTTCAGCTTCAACTGCTACCGGCACTCGGCCCAACTCCTCCTGCGACGGCGCGGGGAGATTGCGAGATCATCCTCTCGCGAGGGGGTCACGCAAGGCGACCCCTCTCCATGGTGCTCTACGGACTCGCGCTGACGCCGCTCGCCGAGACCCTCCGAGCGCGCGTCCCCACGGTCGCCCAGCCATGGTACGCGGACGACGCGGCCATGGCAGGCTCTGTCGAAGGCATCGCCGAGGCTCAGCGCCTACTTCTCGACCTTGGGCCGCGCAGGGGCTACTTCCCCGAGCCGGACAAGTCGATCCTCATCGTCCCGCTCGCGACCCCGCCACTGCCCTCGCGTCCTCGCGGATTCAACTTCCGACACGAGGAAGGGCACCGCTACCTGGGCGGCTTCGTGGGATCGGGCGCCGCCGAGGCATGGGTGGACCCCAAGTCCAGCAATGGATCGAGGGCGTCCACTGCCTCGCGGCGGCGGCGAGGAGGTATCCACAGACCGCCTACGCCGGTCTGTCGCAGTCACTCCAGGCGGAGTGGCAGTACCTCCAGCGCGTGACGCCAGACATCGCGCCCGCCTTCGCACCGCTGGAGGCTGCCATCGCGACTGTCTTCCTGCCGGCCTCCTCGACACCACGGTCGAGGAGGTAGCAAACTCCGCCGCTCCTCGCTCTCCCAACGCGACTGGGAGGCTGGGCATCCCAGACCCGACGACCACAGGCGAGTTCTGCTTCGCGGCGTCGAAGGAGAGCACGACCCTCCTCCAGGGGTCCCCGTGACAGGCGACAGGCTCTGTGCTACGGAGCACAGGCGTGACGCTTCCAGAGGTCGCCTCGCGGCGAAGGCGAGTCGGTCGCGTTCACGCGAGCCGCCTGGACGCGATCCTCGCGAGCTCGCGACCCTGGAGAAGCGACGCATCGTACGGTCGGCGGCGACAGGGCCTGGCTCTCCACCCTGCCGAGCCTTCTCAACGGCTCCGACCTCTCGGCCGAGGAGTTCCGAGACGGCGTCCGCCTCCGCTTAGGCCTGCCGCCACATCTCTCCCGCCCCGATGCGACGGATGCGGCGAACGCTTCACGACGGAGCACGCCATGTCCTGTCGCAAAGGCGGCCTGATCCTCCACCGCCACAACGACCTCGTGGCGACGTGGGGACAGCTGCGGCAGGCGCACACCCTCCACAGTCTCTGACGAACCCTCATCCGAACGAGTCAGGACGTGCAGGCGGCGGGCGCCAACCGCACCGAGCCCACCCCAGAACTCCGCGGCGACATCGCTGTCCACGGCTTCTGGACCCGAGGCACCACGGCGATCTTCGATGTCCGCGTCACCGACACGGATGCCCCATCGAATCGCAACACCTCCGGAGAAGGTCCTCCTGCGTCATGAGAAGGAGAAGAAGGCGAAGTACGGCGCGCTCTGCATTGCGCGACGCCGAACCTTCACTCCCCTCGTCTTCTCAGTGGACGGAATGCAAGGCGTGGAGGCAACCGCCGCTTCGCGGCGGCTGGCCTCCAGCCTGGCTTCCAAATGGAAGCGATCGTACTCCGAAGTGTGTGGCTTCGTACGATCGCGCCTCGCGATCGCCCTGGTTCGCTCCGCGAGCCGCTGCCTCCGCGCCGATCGCAACCCGATGCGCCGAACCCCCTCCCCGATATGGGACTGCGGAGCGGGCCTCGGCCTCTACCGCATGTAACTGATATGCCCCATCGCCCCTGCCGCCGATCCCGCTGCCGAACGACGTCTCCCCAAGGAGCAAGCCCCGGATTCTAGCTTTCCGGATGTATAGCACTGGCGCACCGCTACGCAATGCCTACGGCACTGTTGTACCGGCCCATTCATACACACATCCCTAGTTTAGTCTAGCTACACGTAACATACATAGCACCCAACACACACACACACACACACCACACTTTGCTGTGCAGTGTCATGAGTGTGAATGGTGCCGCGAGGGGCAACGCCCGAGGAACGACAGCAAACAGAGCTGTAACGGCGATGATCGACGGTGTCGGTCATCGTCGCCTCATGTCGCCAACCGCGCGCCAGGAAATTCAAAACTCCTCGACGCGTAGCGCGCTCGTACCCCACGGTACAACGCGCGAGCGTCCGTCCTCTGTCCGTCCGCAGCCGTTGCATGACGACTCGCACGTCGATGACGACGATGGTTCCACTCGCGAACCGCCGTTGCGTCGACAGCGACAAGTCCTTCAGCGCTGTTGCGACTGCTCGAGATCGTCGACCTGTGCCCTGGCACGGCCGACAGCTCGCTCACAGGCTTGTCCCTGTCGAGTTGCGAACAAGCGCTGCACTTCGTGCAGCTGCTTCAGCAACTGCCAGAACAAGCGAGCGCCGCTGCCACCGCCGAACACCACGACACTACGATGCTTCTTCACCAGTCCCAGCGCACCTGCGACCACAGAGCCCACCCCAGCAATCGAATCCGCCCCACCAGCTGCCGTTCCGACCGCGCCCGAGATCCCCCCAGCGCCTTCCCAGACAACCCGACAACCATCCGCATCGACGATCGACGTCGACGGTGACGTCGGCATGACCCCGGAGCCACTGGATCGGACCCCCGCTCCGACGCCCGACGACGACAATGACGACCCCTCCCAGACCGCCCCGACGGATACAGAGACGGCCGCCAACGCTGGCGAGGACCCGATTCCTGCTTGTCCCCGTGACAGTGGCAGCGGCCAATAGGGCCAACGCCACTGCACGGAAGATCCAGAGGCGCCCCGGCCCGCAGTAACGCCGGACGCGGGGGCCGATCTGCCCGGCTACTTCGTAACCGCGGCAGATCGCCTTCTGATGACGCCTAGGAGACCACGTCCACGACAACGACGGGACGCATCTCCATGGCGACTTCCGATGACGCGCTCTGGCAGCGCCGATGGAGGAGGATGGCACAGATTGCCACCACACGCTACCAGGCCCCCGCTGGTAGAGTGGGGAGGCGCTTCTGCCATCCTCACCTCCGAGTTCCGGGGCGTACGCGAACGCCGTGGAATTGAGCGCCCTGGTGTTTGTCGCAACAGTGTTGCAGACGACACCAGGGGTTCGTCGAGCCAAGGACATTCGCTTGCGCCTCGCGCAACGAATGGACTTGTGGGACCAAGGCCACTTCAAGGCCTTGGTCGACGACGCTGAGGGGAAGTCCACTCGCAACCCTCCTCCCGTCCACCCGACGAAGAGGCGCGCGCTCGTCCTTCAACGCACGCGTCCTCTCCGGCAGACTTCGCTCGGCCGTGCGAACACTCACCGACCGCTCCGGCGGCGGCGTCCGCCAGCCTGACGACCTCTGCTCGAAGGCAGGCCGACCAGTCTGGCAGGTGCTTCAAGAGAAGCACCCTGCCCTCCGCGACCCGACCTCCGTGGGCGACGCTGATGGGGCTTTCGAGCCCTATCCCGATCTCCCTGCCCCCGTCCCTGTGTGCATCACACAGGACGACGTGGAGGCTATCTCCTCACGGCTAGCCGGCGCCGCCGGCCCCGGCGGCACCGACGCCGTCGACCTCGCCAACTGGCTGCTACGCTTCGGACGCGAGTCCGAGGCGCTCCGAGAGGAGATGGCGGCCTGGACCAACTGGCTCGCCAACACCTCGCCGCCTTGGGCAGCCTACCGTGCCGTGATGGCGAATCGCCTGGTTGCTCTCGACAAGCAACCTGGCACCCGCCCGGTTGGTATCGGCGAGGTGTACCGTCGCCTGTGGGCCAAATGCCTGCTCAAGGCCATTGGCTCACAGGCTACCGCCGCATGCGGCAACTACAACCTGTGTGCCGGCCTCCAGGCCGGCATCGAAGGCGCCGTACACGCCGTGCGTGACGTCTTCACCGACCCCTCGTTGATCCCTGCACCACCACCTGACTCGCAGGCCGACGACGACCCCCTCACGCAAGCTCCCGAGCCACCAATGGCTGAGCTGCCCCCCGTCCCCCTTGCTGACATGACGCTGGACGAGGCCTTCGCGGCCATCGCCGACGACGTGGGCATCTCCTCGGCGGAGGCCACAGCCGTTCTCCTGGTCGACGCGACCAACGGCTTCAACGAGCTCGGCCGCAAGGCCATGCTGTGGACCGTGCGCCACCGGTGGGCCAACGGGGCACGGTTCAGCTTCAACTGCTACCGGCACTCCGCCCAACTCCTCCTGCGACGGCGCGGGGGAGATTGCGAGATCATCCTCTCGCGAGAGGGGGTCACGCAAGGCGACCCTCTCCATGGTGCTCTACGGACTCGCGCTGACGCCGCTCGCCGAGACCTCCGAGCGCGTCCCCACGGTCGCCCAGCCATGGTACGCGGACGACGCGGCCATGGCAGGCCCTGTCGACGGCATCGCCGAGGCTCAGCGCCTCTCGACCTTGGGCCGCGCAGGCTACTTCCCGAGCCGGACAAGTCGATCCTCATCGTCCCGCTCGCGACCCCGCCACCTGCCCTCGCGTCCTCGCGGAGTTCAACTTCCGACACGAGGAAGGGCACCGCTACCTGGGCGGCTTCGTGGGATCGGGCGCCGCCGAGGCGGCATGGGTGGACCCCCAAGTCCAGCAATGGATCGAGGGGGTCCACAGCCTCGCGGCGGCGGCGAGGAGGTACCCACAGACCGCCTACGCCGGTCTGTCGCAGTCACTCCAGGCGGAGTGGCAGTACCTCCAGCGCGTGACGCCAGACATCGCGCCCGCCTTCGCACCGCTGGAGGCTGCCATCGCGACTGTCTTCCTGCCGGCTCTCCTCGACACCACGGTCGAGGAGGTTGCCAAACTCCGCCCTCTCCTCGCTCTCCCGACGCGACTGGGCGGCTTGGGCATCCCGGACCCGACGACCACAGGCGAGTTCTGCTTCGCGGCGTCGAAGGAGAGCACGACCTCCTCCAGGGGTCCTCGTGACAGGCGACAGGCTCTGTGCTACGGAGCACAGGCGTGACGCTTCCAGAGGTCGCCTCGCGGCGAAGGCGAGTCGGTCGCGTTCACGCGAGCCGCCTGACGCGATACTCGCGAGCTCGCGACCCTGGAGAAGCGACGCATCGTACGGTCGGCGGCGACCGGGGCCTGGCTCTCCACCCTGCCGAGCCTTCTCAACGGCTCCGACCTCTCGGCCGAGGAGTTCCGAGACGGCGTCCGCCTCCGCTTAGGCCTGCCGCCTACATCTCTCCCGCCCCGATGCGACGGATGCGGCGAACGCTTCACGACGGAGCACGCCATGTCCTGTCGCAAAGGGGCCTGATCCTCCACCGCCACAACGACCTCGTGGCGACGTGGGGACAGCTCTGCGGACAGGCGCACACCCTCCACAGTCTCTGACGAACCCTCATCCGAACGAGTCAGGACGTGCAGGCGGCGGGCGCCAACCGCACCGAACCCACCCCAGAACTCCGCGGCGACATCGCTGTCCACGGCTTCTGGACCCGAGGCACCACGGCGATCTTCGATGTCCGCGTCACCGACACGGATGCCCCATCGAATCGCAACACCTCCCCGGAGAAGGTCCTCCTGCGTCACGAGAAGGAGAAGAAGGCGTACGGCGCGCTCTGCATTGCGCGACGCCGTACCTTCACTCCTCGTCTCTCAGTGGACGGAATGCAAGGCGTGGAGGCAACCGCCGCTTCGCGGCGGCTGGCCTCCAGCCTGGCTTCCAAATGGAAGCGATCGTACTCCGAAGTGTGTGGCTTCGTACGATCGCGCCTCGCGATCGCCCTGGTTCGCTCCGCGAGCCGCTGCCTCCGCGCCGATCGCAACCCGATGCGCCGAACCCCCTCCTCCCCGATATGGGACTGCGGAGCGGGCCTCGGCCTCTACCGCATGTAACTGATATGCCCCATCGCCCCTGCCGCCGATCCCGCTGCCGAACGACGTCTCCCCAAGGAGCAAGCCCCGGATTCTAGCTTTCCGGATGTATAGCACTGGCGCACCGCTACGCAATGCCTACGGCACTGTTGTACCGGCCCATTCATACACACATCCCTAGTTTAGTCTAGCTACACGTAACATACATAGCACCCAACACACACACACACGCACGCACAAAGCAAATTTAAAAAGGAGTAGGATATATCCGGTTTTTTCATGATTTAGATGATGGCAAAAACGGGCCACGACTTGTTTATTCGTGCCATGAAGGTCCTGGAACGCCGACTTGAAAGTTTGTTCCGCGAGAACGGCTGGGAAGGCGGCTGAAATCTGAAATTTCGGGGTTCGGCCATGTCAAACACGTTTCCAGATTACCAGCCTGAGTTCTGAGGTCTGAGATGCGTATCCGGATTTCCCGTGAACAAAATCCGTCCTCTCTGTTGGATGGAGGAGGTCTTACTTGTACTATCGAGCTCAGATAGCGTTGGGTATCGCGGATCGCAGCTAAGTTTTTTGGCGAGATTGATTCACAGTTCTACGCGTTCGCGGGCTTGTCGGAAGCTGTACTGAGTACTGAATACTGAATACTGAATACTGAATACTGAATACTGAGAACTAACTACTGGAGTGAAGACTACCGGTTGTAAAGTACTGGAACACTTGAACTACCGTAAAACTCTCTGGTTAAGACCCAGGAATTGTGCGGGTTTTGACACTTTTTTTGCGGGGTGGGTCTTAACCTACGTAAACCAAGAGCAAGATTCCGTCCAAATGTGCGCCATAAAAAAGTCTTTTTACCTACTTGTTATTTGGCGCGCGTTTGTGAAACGTGACTGTTGCGTTCGTTCACAGTTTTGTTTGTTGACATCGTTCTTGTCCATAATGGATGGGACTACTACCCTACTCTTAGTAACAGCAGCAGAAGGAGGCGTTTCGCAAACTTTGAGAGGCTTGCAATCGTTAGGAATGTGAGAAGGCGCGTAGAGGCAGGTGAATCTATCAGGGCCGCATGTCGAGCACTCAACATAATTCCGAAACAGTACAGAGAATGGTCGACAATTTCAAGGACCATGATGGAACACGGCAACTCAAAGGCAAAGAGTACAGCTAAGGGTCCTACTTCAGTCCTAGCGCCAATTGAAAATGATCTACTCAAATTCATCTTTGAACTAAGAGAACAAGGGTTTGCGGTTTCTATTTCTACTGTCGTCATTCAAGCTTCTCGATTGATGGCGGAGTTCCAACGAAAATCAAGCCGGGCAAGGTATCAAAGTGTACGGAGGTGGATCAGAAAACACAGTCTCGTCCACAGGATGGGAACACATGAAAGCCAGCGATCCCCATCCGAGACTGCAGGTTTGGCTCAAGATTACGTGCGAACAATCCGTCCAAAACTTATACAGAGCAACCGTCATGAAGATTTTATCCTTAATATGGATCAAACACCTGTTCCATTTACATTCAATGCGAAGAGTACGCTTGAGTTAGCGGGACAGCGAACAATTCACATTCGAAAGTCAACAAGCGACACAAAGAGGGTAACATGTGCCATGACAGTGTCTGCAAGCGGTCGTACTTACCCCATTACTTGTTTTTAAAGGAGCTCCAAATGGTCGCATTGAAAACGAATTCGTCACTTATCCAGATGACATAGTGTACGCATGCCAAGGCAATGCATGGATGGATGAAAGAGTGATGCATTTATGGATCGAGAGAATCTTGAAGCCGTACGTAGACCAGGCACCTCCTGGAATTGTTCCGCTGCTGTTGCTTGACTCTTACCGCTGTCACATGATGAAATCGACTGTAAACGCAATCGAGGATTTGGGTGTTGAGGTCGAACACATTCCTGGTGGTTGCACTTCTCTGTGCCAACCGGTTGATGTTGGCGTTAATAAACCATTCAAATCCAGATTGCGCAAACTGTGGGAGGAATGGATGATTAGTACTGGTTTACACCAAGGGAAAATCGATCCACCGACCAGAAAACACATCGCTGAATGGTGTTCGACTTCTTGTCGTGACTTACCTGCACAGATGGTAAGGAATGCATGGCGTCATGGAACGTACAGCTATTATCCTTCAGTGCAGGAGGAAGAGCATGCAGCCGACCAGCGTCAGGAGGACGAGCATGCAGCCGACGACGACGAAGTCAACACCTTTGTCAGAAACGGAATCAACTGTCCTGTGGAGCAGCAGGTTAACAGCGATGATGAGAGTCGATGAGAACGATGACGATGCCAGTGATGATGACGAGATGCTGAGAAATCATTCGGAGCCTCTTTCTTACCATGGAGGCAACCAGCAAGCGCACAACCAGCAGCAGGAGGAAGAGCAGCACGCCACCGCCGACGAGCAGGAAGTTAACGACGACACCTTCAGAAACCGAAACGACAATCCTTTCCAGCAGCAACAGGCTAACGATGAGGATGATGGGAGTGGTGATCATGAGTACAATAATAGCAGCGATGACGAGACGAAATCATTCGAGCCCCTCCTTTCTTACCATCATGAAGACAACCAACCGCACATCCATGGGCACATTCTTGGCGAGACAAACAATGGGACATTAAACAAGAATATCATCATCGCCGGTACTAATTCTCACATCACATCAGAATCTTTTCCGCCACTGCCTGACACGTTGCAACTTGTTCAACTTCTGCAAGAAGTCCAGCACGCAAACAGGCAGGAGTGAGCAACAAGATCAACAACATCACGACTCGGAGCCCTCTCTCAGTACGTAACAACATCACAACTCGGAGCTCTCAGTACGTACCATAATTAACATGTTAGCTAGTTTGTCACTCTTGTTGTTTCTGTTGCTTGTTTGCTGCAGAACTGTCGTTCTTCTCGCTGCAGGTGCTCGGTTGTCACTACTACCGGTTGCACCTCCTCGTCACGACTGTCAATAAGAACAGCCTCACAGCAACCGCAATTTCGAACGTTCTTGCGTCGTTTTGTAGGGCTTTCAGACCCTTCGTATACATCTACCACTTGTGCAATACGCCCATCATACAGTTGCCACTGCTTCATGAGGTGACGCGGAAGAAATCCAACACGACAGCGATCAATTCCGTCACTAATCCAATAGACAGCAAGCGCGGATTCCTCTTTCCTGTATCACCAATGATCTGCATGTGGCGTATCCGCACAACGGAGTCTTCCTGCAACACCGTACCACAAACATCATGTTCTCGCAGGAGCGTCCACGATCACTCCTCCCAGTACCAACAATCTCAACCGTGACACCGCACGGATGTATTGGTGGACTGTTGGCCCTGGTGCTTGCGTTTCTTCCTGCGGATGGTGACATGGACATGGTGAGTGACTCATCAACAAATGAACAGACAACAGAAAGCAGAGGCAGGGGTTGTTGCTCTCATGTCACTTTTGATTGCTTGCGACAGCGTTGTTTTGTGGCACAGCAATTGCAAAATGCTTCAACAAATTTCTATGGGGTCGTGTTTGATCCATTGAAAATTGTGTGTGCAAGCACGCATGGTTTGTTTTGGCCAAAAATGTCTGTTGGCACCCATAGGAATCCGTCAAAATCATTGTGATTCACCTATATCTTCGTATAGAAATCATTCGTAACGTCGTCTGATTATATAAGTGTTGTATATGGAATTGAAGCCCTTTTTGTCCTCTTTTCGGTCGTGTTGTCCATTCTAGTTAGAACGAAGTACTACTGGATTGGCATGCACATGTACGGAAAACATCCCTTTTTGGAGGGAGTGGGTCTTATCCTACGAGGGGTCTTAACCAGAGAGTTTTACGGTAGACCAGTATGGTACTGAGTACTGGAGTATTTGTCGTGGAAACGAGAAGTTTAGCTAACGTTTCTCTAGACTGAAGCCGTCGTCGGTCATATCGATACTCGATACTTGTGTTCTTCAACACGTTACACATGTTGCGAGAGTATTGGTCCGTTGTTGGCAGGAGGTATCTGCGAGTGCGTCACGCGTCACGAAAAGGCAAGTAGTGTACTCCGTACAATTGTACTGTACCTCACATATATACATACACTGTACCTACAGAAGCAATCACCAAATTCCAAGTACAGGTAGGTGGGTATCTCTAGAGTAGTACAGTAGACCTATGCATACATTGTGTTGCCTCAAATATCGCAACCATGTTTCTGCTTCTGCTCTCTAGTAGTAGAGTGGTGTACTGGAGTACTCGGATTACAACTGTACGAAAACATACCAAGTTCTACTACTACCAAAAATCCAGAAATCCGCAGTACACTCGCTTTCAACGACCAAAACCTCGACTGAGAATTGCATGCATTATTACACACATGCTCTCATTGTCATTAGTCGCCACTCCATTCCCATTTTCATTTTGCATGCACTTTGCGTCTCAAGTCTGGAGGACGGAACCACGTTAGAACTTGCAACACTTGGAGTAGTATTATAATATCCTCGATCAGAACCTGTAACCACCATGTTCCTGTCCATATCCGACGTCCTCAACCGTCTTCTATTGTTGTTGGTACTTCATTACTACTACGCAGAGTATAATCACGATTCCAATGTCTTTGTCTCTGCCGATCGACGCGTCTACTCCGGATTCCTGGAGCCAATGCCATTCTTGGTCCACTTCGCGTCGGGATATGTGGAACCTCCAGGATTGGTCGATTTGAAATCTCTTGAATTTTCGACCCCCTACTCATCCTGGTGGACTGGAGCCGCGAATGCGTCCGTTGTGGATGTTGTCTTGTTCTACGAACCACAAGATTGTATCAACACTGCACCAACACAATCGCGTCCAGGAGGATGCGATTGGACCAAGTTGGGAATTGGGGAAAATGGAAATGGTGAGTTGCTCTTTTGCTGTACCGAGGATCACTTGGAGATGGGACTTTGTGATGGACCAGTAGACCGTTTGATTGTGGATCGAAACACATTTCAAGGACAAATGCGATCACTGACATTCCAGGTCCACCAGATCTCGTGTCCAAGCAAATTCTTAAGAATCCAGTATTTGATATTCCGCCACATCCGGGAGTGGAAAATATATTTTGATCATGGCCAACTGCAATGTTAATGGTAGACTGGTGGAAGTGGAGGATCGTATGCCTTTCGATCAAAAGCGGGATATTTGCCAGCCAATTTGATTGGAACGATGAGTTTTATTTCCTCATGCTGGTCGCCTATTCTCTCTTGATTGTTGCGGCCTGGTGGGGTTTGGGATACTGTTTGGCCTCGGACCATAACACCACCATGCCGTCAAGGTCGTCGCCAATTGTTTGTGGAACGTGGCATCATACTAACCATTGGATTGGGTTGGATGGAATCTGTGGTGCGATCCCTGGATTTTTATCTCTGAATATACGCGGAACTCAGGCCAACGCTCTAGTGTACCTGACCATTCTCCCGGATGTTTCGAAACACGCCCTCACCCGAACTCTTGGTCATGCTTGTGGGATGGGGTGTCGTGGCGTCACCAGCATCCGTGTCGGCAGTGTCCATGAAACAACACTACATTCGTATGGTCGTTTTGGGTGGTTCATACTTTATTCTGAGCACTGTCGTCAAGATTCTTAATTTGGAATTGATCGCCACTCTTGAGAATTTCAGTCACTTTGATGATACTAGTATCAGATCGGAGGCGATCGACTTGTTGGCTGGTGAGACTGCTGCGAGTCTGTGCATTTTGGGGATTGACATTTTGTACGCCATTTACATTGCGGCGACTCTCGCCAAGACTTTGCAATATTTGGAACTGAACTACTGTTCCAGTCGAAGTTTGGTGCGATATCGTCACTTCCGCACCTTGGTGGCAGTTGTCGTTGGCGTTGCTGCCGTATATCTCATCATGGTGAAAATTGAAGTGTTGGATCACAACAAGGATGATACAGTGTTGTCTTGGATTGCATCCAATCTCATGGAATTGGATTATTTCGTCATGATCGCCGGTGTCACATACCTCTGGAGACCTGGAGATTCTGAAATATTGCCATTGCTGGAAGGCGAGGAAGACGAAAATGACGATGATGAAGAAGGCCGCAACGAGGTGGAATTGCGAGGAGAAGAAATGGAGGTAACTAGGTCATTTACAGCCTCGTCGGCGGCGTACACACCCGTGGAACAGCACGATTTAGAGTTAAGTGAAAGCCTGCCAGTGAAATCAGGTGTTGCAACATGAAGAGGAATGGTGACAAGGATATCTCTACCATGACGGAGTGGAAAGCAATCGCCGCTGTTTTTATACATTTATTTTTCTAAAAGGAGTGACTCCAACCACAAACGTCTATTTACTACTACACCACAACACTCCATCCTTCGGGACCCTCAATTCGTCCCGATTGAATCCCGGTCAACTCGTCCCAAAATCGTTGCGTCCACGAGCCCGTGGCTGGGATGTCAATGTTTGATCCCTGATAGTGAATTCGTTCAATGGGCGTCACAACTGCCGCAGTTCCGGCACCAAATGCTTCAATCAAAGTATTGGATTGACTGGCATCTAGCAATTCTTGCATGGTTGGAAATCGTTCTTCCACTTTCAATCCCATGGACTGCGCCAAGACTAGGATGGAATCCCTCGAGACACCAGGCAGTATATCTCCCCGCGTCAGAGGCGGCGTCACTAGGACTGGTTCGTTCTCATCATTCAACAGAACAAAGAATACATTCATACTGCCCACTTCCGTAACCTCATGAGTGTCACCAAAGAGCCACAAGACTTGAGAATATCCCTGTCGGACCGCCTCGGCTTGTGGTTTCATGGTGGGTGCGTAATTGCCTCCCACCTTGTTGCTACCCGTGCCACCCGGCCAGGCACGAACGTAGTCCGGAGTCGCCAATAAGGAAATGGGCTTGAAGCCACTAGGATAGTATGGTCCAACAGGACAGGTAATAACGTACAAGAGGAGTTCGGTTGGAGCGGCGAGGCCTAGGAATGGATGGGTAGCAATGACAGTTGGGCGAATGTATAACGAATACCCATCTCCTTCTGGAATCCATCGTTGATCCAGCTGGAGCAATTGTTTGAGGAGATGAATGAGCTCATTTGGATCAAAATCATATCCAGGCATTTGCAATCGCTCCATTGAATTCTTCAAACGCTCCATATTCTTGTCTGGTCGGAAGAGTCGAATTGTATTCCCACTAGTTTTGTAGGCTTTCATCCCTTCAAAGCACGAAAGGCCATAATGAAACGATGTCGCAGCTGGAGAAATGGATAAATTTTCATAGGGACGAATATGAGGCGTCTGCCAAGCACCCTTCTGGTACGCAATCGTAAGCATGTGATCGGAAAAGGTGGTTCCGAATTTCAATTCTTCCTTGGCAGGTTTCTTCTCAAAGCGACTCTCATCGTTAGTTTTTGTAATTGTCAATCCCAAGGACGATATGCTGCATCGTTGATGTGACAATGAGTTGCTACTGCAACTTCGACGAACGAGAAAGGAACGCATCATGTCGCACACCTTCGTGATTGCGTCGTTCTCTGATCTGCCGTTTTTGTGTGACTGCCATCACCAAGGCGTTGGTCGTCTCTCGAGTCTCGAGTCTTTTTCATTACTCGAACTGTAGTACCGCCAACCGCCAGTACAAAACGACGACGGCGCAGAATATGTTGTCACGTCGTTGGACTCAAATCAGTTGAGACTCGCGTACCGCTTATGATTTAAACAATAGTTCGTGATCGCCATGTTCCGTCTTGCATCATGGATGCGAAACAGTGAGA
>JAKSYS010000054.1:0-156670 GCA_022925895.1 Fragilaria crotonensis | reverse complement strand
ATACGCGTAGTTTTGGTGTTCCCATCCGTGTTCGGCGGAATAATTTGAATTGTCGGAGGCAACTTCACGCAAGATTGGATAGCAACGAGATATCTGCGGCGATCCTGAGTGCCATGAAGCTGTATGCTATTGTATGCTCATGGATGTACGGAGTCTGGAGTAATCATGACAATTTTCTGAACATTCCAACACTCCAAGAGAAACGACTTGAAGAAATGATGATGTTATCCGTGATGATGTGATTGGAATGAACCAACGTCCACCAGACATCCATAAACAAATCGCAATGGTCTTGATGGATGGGAGATGACCCTAGAACCATGATTGCACCTATCCTTGCGAGGATTCCTGTTCGGTAGTCAATCGCTGTAAGGGTTGAGACGATAAGCAAAAGCAAAATAGAGCCTATAGAGAAAATTGAATCCATGAAATGCCTAGGATTCGACTCGCCGTTGCCAACTTATTTCCCGCCACTGTCGAAGTCAGTTTTGGCCTGGCTCAACGCGTCGAAAACGCGCTTGGCTAAAAAACGTTTCTCAGCATCCAGGTCGCCCGTTTTATCGGGATGTACCACACGCGAGGCCATGAAAAAGGCTCGCTTGACCTTGCTGTCATCCAGCAAATCACCAATAGTTAGCTGCTTCCAATTCGCACCAGGCCACAAGATAGTGTGAAGAGACGCCAGCAACGCACGAAGCGGCTTCCTCTTTCCGTGCTCTTCGCTCCAGGCCTTGATTCTGGGTTCCATGCGCTTGCGAACTTCATCCTCTTCAGCCTCAGATGCCGCCTTTTTAGCCTCTCGCTCGCGAACTTCCTGCACGGCCTTTTCTTGGGATTGTTTCATCTCATTCACGCGGGCATGAACCGCAGCCTGCACAGTAGCCGACTTTCCAATCGCATTGGCCGGATCCAACTGGATCCCCACCGTCTTCTTGGAAGGGGACGATGACGGCTCTGGTGGTGCAGATTGCGACCCTGCCTTGAAGCCAGCTGCCGGATCGACTTCTACCCATCGCTGATCGACATCGTCCCACACCCGGTTCGATGATTGGGTTTTCTTAGCATATTCCCTCTTGAGCTTTTCAGCGCGAGTCTCGTTGCTAGGAACAGCAGGCATGGATGCGCTGCGATGGAAGCCACCATGCGATGCCGGGGCAGGAGTTCCAAAATCCATGAGATTTGCTGTGGCTTGCGGAGCGGCAGGTTGCCGCGTCGGGGGTGGTCGTTGAACAGAGGCGCTATGTTGCTGTTGTGAAGGCCTCTGTTGCTGAGGCGTCGGATGAGGCGCTGGAGTCCTGTATTGCGGTGGGGCTGGTGTCCTATGCTGCGGTGCCGCGCGAGGTTTGGGTGGAGCTCTTGGTGCGGAGACGGGAGCATGCCCCTTTAGGCCGCCGTGCTTGTTCTCAAAGTCGTCGTTCATTTTAACCAAATCCAAGAGTTTGAACGCAATAATGGGAACCATCGGGCCGCTATCGTTACCATCAAGAGCCCCAGCGAACGCCTTTCCTAACCCTTTCAAAGCACCCTTTGCTGCCTTTGATGCCGAAGAATCAGTGGACGACGAAGCGCTGGATTTCTTTGGAGGCATAAACATGGACTCGATCTGCGACATGGCTGTCTCCTTGACTGGCAACCGAGCATTTTCATCTTGGATGTCCCACCAACTAAAGCTTGGATTACTATGGCTAGATGACGAAGGCTGCTTGTCCTCGATACAAACTCGCCAGTGAAACCCATCGGCACCCAGATGATTCAAGTGATTCAAAGCTGCGCAATGCCTGATAACGACAACGTGCAGTGAGGTCACATGAACCATAACTCGCCGACGAAGTATCACATATCATCGTTACCAACTTACTGTTTGACAATCTTAAGAGTAACACCAGCACCATGTGGCATACGGAAGGCATTGTAGAGATCGCTGCTTGGGTCTGTACCAGAGTTCACGACCTTGTAAAGAACAGTAATCGATTCGTGCTGACTCATGAACGTGAATTTGCTATGGACCAAAGGTGTCGAATGGATTCGAGCGAAGTTAGGTCACAGATTTTTTGATTTGCTAAGATGATGATCTGATCGATCGACACAGAGAACGAGGAAACGAATCGTTGCGACCAATGTGCAGGGAGTGTGCACCTCAACGGCTCGATTTTCGCCTTCCACCAGTATAGTGTACTACGGGAATTCACGTAGGGGGTCATCGGCATGCTGTCCATGTCGTTTCTAATCCTGCATGTACTCCAAAACAAGCTCAACACCCACGCCAGACGCCAACCTGATCGCATAAACCCGCCATTCTATTGACGACGTACCAATAGAGAAATGAACCAGTTAAATGTGAGGAGGTAATCAATGCCACCAGGTACTGTACTGGAATGGGTCACGTTTCACTTTTTTCGCATTGGAGGCAGTCCGCGCATTGTGCACGAGGTGGTCCACGATGCACGAACCTGCACTACCGGTACGATACATGACGGCAACCGACGGCACACGACAAAATGGCATTGAAAATGCGCAGAAAGCATAATAGAGAGAACTTATCATACTTCCGAAGAGTGGAGCCATCTGGAAACGATGCTCCCTAGCGACCCTGGTCCATTCCAGTCCAGTCCTCTTGAGTGCTAGTACTCCAGTACATGTGATTTGTTACTGGAACGCCCGGTACTAGTAGTACCTACCAGATATGTGATAATGTGTATAGAAGAGTATAGAAGTGAAGCGAATAATCGGAGTAACTCGTACTCGTACTTCGAGTAAATGTACTTGTACTATGACATACTGACGACTAACTACTACCGTTAGCTTCGACAGCTCCCAGTACTGTAGGACAGTGCAGGTTTTGTGCCGGTACTAGTAGTACTAGCACCTTGTACCGAAACGACAGTCCTGGCGTTCGCTCAACTCTCCGCAGTCCGTGCGCACACGGAATCATCCGCCCCCGTCCGCCGACACACCGACAAAACTGTAACTTGTCAAAGCAGCACCATCGTCCATCACCCGACGTCTGATTGTGCGACAATTCTCAATTCATCAAATCCCATTGGCATGCACTAGCATTGGGCACGATCAAAGGATAATTGCAACTGAAACTACTTTGTGAAAAGCCCAGTTGAAAAAGGATTGGACCAAACGACAGGGACTGTTAAGTATGGCCGATCGAAAGTCCACCCCTCGTGGTCAAATGACGCGAGCGGCCAACTCCGGTCCGGCTATTATGATGATGCCACCGCACATCCGCGCCACATTCATGCCGAACCCACCGCTTCAGCAAAAGCTCCCTCCAACCAAGAGACGAAAGACAAAATGGACTGGCGTGGCGCGATACTTACCGTTCTTGGAATCCGGACCTCCGCCGAAACGAGTCGGAGGGTTGACTCCGAAACAATACAAGGAGGCGGCGATCAAACGAAGAGAAGAGGAGCATAAGGCGGAATTGGAACCCTTGGTGAATGCCTATCGACGTGAGCAGAAAGAATCTGCTGGTGAATACGAGGGAATGAACTGCTACAATACTCTCTTCGTTGGCAGACTTGCCTACGAAGTTACAGAGCGCAAACTGTTGCGCGAGTTGGAAGTCTTTGGGCCGGTGAAGGATCTCAAGCTTATCAAGGATAAGCAGACCGGAAAATCCAGGGGCTATGCGTTCGTCGAATTCGAACACGAGGATGACATGAAGCGCGCCTATCGCGCGGCCGACGGCATCAAGTTGGAGGGTCGAGCCATTGTGGCAGACGTGGAACGCGGTCATACAGTACCAAGTTGGTTACCCCGACGATTGGGAGGCGGATTGGGTGGCACACGATTAGGAGGCAAAAATCAAAACGTCCACATCCCTGGACGATTCGACCCATCCAAAGTTGATCCAGCACGCATGGGTAGCGGTGGTATGGGTCGCGGCATTCTCCACCGCATCACAACGGCGGTTTTGGTAGAGGTGGCCCGCCACCTGGCTATGGCGGAGGTGGTCCTGGAGGATTTGGAAGAGGTAGAGGTGCGCCTGGGCTTGGTCCCTCCGGGCCACCTCGAGGTGGAGGGCAATGGGAGCGCCAGCCACCACCGCAACCAATGCGATACAACGATCGCGGCCCAATAGGAGGAGGGCCGCCGGGTGGTCCAGGAGGAGGATCAGACAGGCATAAGCGACCACGCTCGCGCAGTCCAGACCGACGTCAACCAAACGCTCGACGACGATACTAAATTAAAAGGCAATACTTCTTTCATTCGTCACACGGCTCCGTCGTCAGTATCGAAACACTCGTCATGTTCGTCTGCCATGATTCGAATCGCATTTTCGATACAGGACCAAACTCGATCTGCATCATCTTCCGTAATGATTCTGTGAAAGACTCGAGCGCTAAATTCGTTGGCAGTCATACCCTCCAGTGCCACCGTACCCACGAAATCATCATGCTCCACAGCCACACAAGGTGCGAGCTTACAGCCTCCAAGACAGCTGCTCTCGTCCAATTGTACGCCAGGAAAGTCTGCTTCCTTTATTCGGGTAAAGAAAGCACTAAATGTAGCATATTGATCCATGCCTAGAGCACTTCGTTTCTGGGCACAGCTCGTGGCAGAACAAGTCACAATCTTGAATTTTCCAGAAACTCGCGGGTCGATAGGATCAGATGGCATGGACAGCGTCAGCAACGCCTGTGTTTCCTTTGAGGCCTTCTGGAGAGTGATGAATGACGCGTGACTGGATCCCACAAACCACGGAGCTAACGTGGCAAGAGATAAAATGCAATAGCAGATGTTGGTCATGCTGAAGGAGGTGGCGGGACAGTGTATTGAACGACGACAACTGCAATCCGTTCACCGATTTCTCTGGGGTGCAGTGCGTGAAGGGTGGGAAGAATGGAGCAGTTCTACTCGGAGTACTCGTAGTCTACGGTAGACCCACACCGATAAAAGAATTTCGCCTTTTGGGAAGCGCGACACCTACGACGGTACTCCAGTACTACAGTAACGACCTACTTGAGTCAAGCGAGGAGGCAAGTGCACATATTAACTTTATCTTAGCATCATACGAGCTCTAGTAGTAGTAGCATTGGTGTTGGGGATTGAGAATCAATTAATCAATCATGAGATCATTAGTCATGAGCATTAAACGCCGATGTAAATTCTAACGACGTATTCGCCATCCGGCAGACCTTGGCGAATTAATCTACCGGTACGGTGTAGGAGTCATGTAGCTCATGGGATAGAGTCACCGACAGCTCTCGGCACATTCCATACATTCGTATGTTGCAGCTCTGGAGCCTCTCTTGTTGCATGAAAGTAGGCTACTCATGATTCGTCGACAGGGACGTATCTTGCACCAACACCCTCTCCAGAATTCGATGCAGGGAATGGTTACTTGGCAATGATTGAAATGGATCATGCAGAAGGTGTATCGACAGCCATTCAAGTACATGTATACACCTCTCAACTACAAAATCGGAAATCCTCGCCTTAATAACCGTTCGTCCCCGAAATGAACTTCAATAACTACCTAAGAACAGGCCACTCGCACGACCAGCATCACGGTGATACTGAGAATCAGTGGGGCGGAGGCGTATTGCCAGCCAATGCACCGCGCCATTCCCTCTTTGACACCACTTCCGCTTAGTTCGACCATCACCATCACATTGTTTGCTGTTGGACTATGAAAGACGCGGTGAGAAGAGATCTCAAAAGGATTCAAAATCGGCCAACATGTCAACGTTGGTATCAGAACTTACGTGATAAAGACAATCATGAGGACGAGGTAAAACGCCTCATCTATTTCATCCGGGATGTGCAAGATGTATTGCTTAAGAATGAGAGTTAAGACAATTCCAAAAATGGGTAACACAATCATTTTCCCAATGACAGCGGCGGCGAGGGTGCTACGAGAAAAGGTGTTTCTCAACGTGTCATCTCCTTTTTTTTCTTGCGATGCGAGAGAGAGATTGAATCCAAGTATGGCCATATTGATCGGAACAGCGGCCATTCCAACTGCATGGATTCCATCAAATAACCATTGCAGAGGTGCATTGCTAGCACGATCATTCAGATCGACGAATAATCCGCGGAGTTGAGGAAATGATGCAATGAAAATTCCCAGCAATGCCCCAACAACTGGAGGCTGCAGCGCCTTGGGAAGTACCTTGGCAACAGTCTCCGTTAGTGGGGCCACATCATGCAACGGGTTCGCCATTGCAGTATGGTCGTCGCCCTTGACCAGTGCTGTGGTTTCTGTCTCAAGGGGGGTCCAAGATTTTCTGGCTTCGAAAAGATCCGTGAGAGAGAGCTCTCTGATGATGCGCGAAGCAGTATCCTCCTTAGACTCGTTCAGTGGAACATTCAGCACATGGTGAATCCCGTTTTCGTCGGCATCATTGTCCCCGCCAGGCGCCAGCAGCCATCCGCCGATCCCCCATTGCAGTACAGGGTATATTAGCAAGAACACGGACAAGAATAGGTTTGGGTCCACAGTTGCGAGTTTAGCGGTGGCTGGAAAGTTGCCATGTATAACAGTCAACAACGTTATAGGAAGTCCTGTGCAATTCGGAAAAGCACATGCAGCAATGACGCTACGGCGCTGACATGTGGGAGTATTCGAGCACTTAGCAGCGATGGCACCAACTGCCAGCCCAGCACCCACCACCACAATAGGCCACAGCACCAATATCCAGATATCTCCAATGTTTTCAGTGATGTCAGGGCACTTTTCATGAGAGAAATCTTGCGGACAGTATATGATCTTGGAGAAAAAGAGTGCCGGGATGGTGACTTGTTGAGACATAATTGCGAATGCGTTCGTTCCTTGAGGCGTTATTAATCCCCGCCGATGGAGGTAGTACCCAGCAACTGCCATGGTCCCTGCTGTCCCAACGCACCTCAAAGCGGCGATGAAAGTTCTAAGATGTCTGCCATCATGTTGACAGGTTCCGGAACAATCGTTGTGGAACAAAAACATTAAATGCGAAGGGCATCTGTGAACTGGGGACTGAAAGATAAGAACACACAAATGCTGCGTCCTGTGTCCTGTGCAGACCTTGGGGTTCTTGTCGGTTGACAATGAAATTCCATCGATTTTGTATCCTGAATCCTGGAGAACATAAAACCGAATGAAATACTTCCGTACACCGGTACGTGCAGTAGCATACACTACTTCGCGACTACAGTAGCTAGAGTACATGCTGTCCATGAAAAATATTTACAACTCTACTCCAATACCCGTACTCCCTAGAACTACTCCTTGCACCGCGAGTCCTACAACCTACAACCTTGTAAATGTGTGCATATCATGGTACGAACGATTCATCCGAATAGTAGGACATACGTTGAGTCTTACTACTGGTAGCAGACGTCTACGACTAGTACAAGAGTAGCAGTACCAGGGGTAGTGCTCCAGTCTCCAGTTAGATATGATGTACGATGTACTTGCGTAGACAACTTCTATGTACTGGAATTTAGGACACTACCAGGTACACACTATCATATTGACAACTTGATTCAACGACCGATAAAATATAAAATCCGATAATCGATTAGATATTTATTACTGGGCACTGGGCACTGGGCACTGGGCACTGGGCACTCTCGTATACATACTCCTCGGAGTACTTGCCTCCATCACCTGTAATTTTAAGCACCTGTCACAAGTAAGCATACTCCGTACTATTTCGTAGTGCAATGTCATGACAGTACTAGCTTTAGAGGTTAGTCGCTATTGGGCGAGACAACAGAGATGCACTAAGGCATTACGGGGAGGACGGACCAATCTGAAACAGTATGAGCCCCTCAGCAAGGTGAATCATCGTGCATTAATGGGTGTTTTTAGTGTTAAAGTTCCATCATGCATCCGATGGTTTTGGGCTGATATGGTATGACATGCATTCATCGGCCGGAAACAATGTGGTCTGGATGACAGGAGTTGACTTAGCTTTACTAGCTTCTCCGTAGCAATTGTCTACCTTTACCGACTGGGCTACCAGAGTTCTATACTTCATGAACGAAGATGATCGTCCCGAAACAAAGGCTGCATACTTGTATATTGGTCAGTCACCGCATCATAATAACTCCAACTATTAAATGACAATATCCCGTCTTACGTTACGTTATGCCAAAGATCAAGGATGGCATTCGACCGGCGTGACCTGTGTCACAGATAAACGATAGCCTTACAAGTCTCAACCCGGCACGCAAAAGCAGAATAATCACTGGTATGTGAAACGATATCACTTTGCACCAGCCTCAGCGTTATTCCCCTTGATCTGCAACCTCCTTGTCAGTTTCAAGTATCGCATTTTCTCTTTATCAGTAGCGTCCTCCTCGTCCATTCGACGCAACTTGGCCAGCGAAATCAACGGCTTTCCGAGGTCATTGACCCATTCAGGGTATTCTGAACGCTCCAACGCGACAGGGGCATCCTTACCCTTGAGGAAATTGAGACCAGGGATAGGTGTACCTGGCTTCATGGCTTGCTGTGTCCATGCTGATGAAGTGATGTGACGTTGAAGGAAACGTTGCATCGTTGAGCCGCCCAATAGATGAACAGGGATTTGCTACCGCTAAGAAGAGCTGCAAGAAGGCCGACGACTTCGTCCCGAATGTTTGTGTGAAAGTGATACGAACAGAGAGGTTGAGTAGACAATAGGCAGCGACTGGCAACACCCTGTGTGTGTTAATGTTGTGTGGCGTGTGGACATCATGGGCGTAGCAAGTATTGACTATTGGTGCAATTTGTAATACGTACTGTAGTACTAGTTCTACGTAAAGTATGTGTGCATACAGGAGGATGTCTTATGGTGGAGTTCATAGTCCATACTCGAAGTACTCCATACTACTAGTACCAGGTGCTACTACCTGGTACTTGTACCATACTCCATACTCCCTGAACGTATGCATATGATATCTCCAACGAACGCACGCTTGCCTCTGCATGGTTTTGCAAATCCTTCGTGGGATACACATGGAGCCCGTGTATGTCCCCTAATCGAGCCGGCCATCACCTGCAATAGTGTACGGGAGTACTGAGTTCTACTTACTACTGGTACACTGCACGGTATTTCTGTCCTCAGAGGAGCAGTCTGAGATTTGTAGGTAAAGTTGATGTGTAACTTTATTTGCAATATAATTTATGGAGTCGATTTATTTAGAAAAGCTCGATCGGCTCGATTAGGGGACATACACGGCCTCCCTGTATGTACTACGTGGTACTCCTAGTACTGTACTAAGTATGACATACTGGAGTACCAGGCATTCCAGTCGCCTCGGCGCGTATGCATAGAATGCATATCGGATATTGGACCACCCTACTGAATTCAGTTGAAATTAACTGAATTCAGTTTCCAACTCAAAAATAGGATATCTTTTGAACCAGTGCAAGTATGCGAATGTGTCCACGTGAACAAATACAGAAGGAATCTCGTAGAATTCACGATATCAAGATGCGCTTTATTGGACCGGTAGTTGTTGAGATACGAAATTTTGAAGTTGCGTTGAAGCACGAAATTTTTCATCGTTAAGAATTAAAAAAAACGGCCTCGCAATGGCGACGGTGCCAACATCTCGGTGTACACGACGTTTCTACAACCCCAGACACTTGCAGCTGCAAAGCACGTAAATGAAGGCAATATAGATGTGCTCCATGAGCTTTTTGCGGTGTGACAGAAGCAGAAAACGGCTTTGACGACTAGGCAGTCGTGTATAATTAGGCGTCATGATGATTTTAACGATGGGCACCTCCTCCATACCATCACACTCATGTGGCGGAAGAAGGAGCGCTTGAACACGTCGTCAAGATAATCGACAAGACTATCTTGAAGGTGGGGGAGCTGTGGCTGTGGAGGAACAAGCAAACGAAGCTCTTGAAATCCCGACAGTTTTGAACGATGGAGATGCGTCAAAATTCTGAGCTCTGGGTTTCTGTTTTTGACGATGATAATGACCCATCCCCAGAGAATGTTGCATCTCTTACAAGAAGAAATCCCAATGAATGCATAAACCAGTTGTGGAATTCTGTTCCATACTGTGATCGTGGTTTTGTGGTGGTAATGATGTCCAACCGACACTGATTAGAGCTGATGGCAAGCGACGCATCACCCAAATCGAATTCAGACCGTTTCTCGCAACAGCACTTGTTTACATTTCATTTGAGGCACAAGAGAAAATGTAGGCCTGAAAACTTCATCAGTTGATCGCTCTGTGGTGAGGAAATGGCACTAAAGTCTGCGGTGCACGCGACTTTTGCAGATTGGACACATCATACCCACAACTCATCTGTACGACATTGAATTGCAAAAAGACATCAAAACGTATTGCAGCTGCAAGGCAGGGTATTGGAAGTGCCTGGTATTTATCAGAAGACGCATTACATCGAGAGATAACGACATTGTAGTTGAGGACTGAATTCAGCGAAATAGAAAATGTCGATTTTTGCTCGAGTTACAACAGTCAATAACTCAGCACCCACACAAGTAACATCCATTTTTCTTGTTACCTGATTTAAAAGCATGTAACAATGCACAAAATGAGCCCTCGATCACCTCCAGAGTGTGTTTAGTAGTTGCGATAGCGACGTTCTTGCAACTACTGAATTCAGTAGTTAGGGTGATTTTTAAGCCGATATCATAGCATAATGAACCCTACTATGATTTGATCCTGCTGGTGATCCAGAGCGAGGACTTCATCATGAAGGCAAACTACTATTTCAGTTGTCCGATGATTCAGTATGAGCCAGTTTATAGCGTGTGGATGGTTTGAAGTTTGAAGGAGGTGTGCCTGAGAAGTCTGGCCCAAGCAGTACTTGATATTGGCTGCTAACTACATTGAATTGGTGCAATTATTTGCGACTTTCATGATCAACGCCAGTTGTGCGGAGATGGCAAGGAAAATTGTGGTCGAGCCGATTCTATGTTACTCCTGATGGTGTAGCAACAAAGTCTGCTGTCGTGACGAGGTAACAGTGTACTAGAAGCATCAATTACTTAGCGATACGAATGATTATCTTAATCTTGACGATAGGAATCAAGAAGAAACCAGGGATCGAGAGAGTACTAGGATATCTGGGTATGCCGATAACATCACACACCATGTGCGTTTGATGGTCGATGTTCGATGGCCGCATTAGTACAGTACGGCACCTACGTGCGCCTACCGTAGCCCTAGTACTAAAGCTGTGACTGAGAAAAATCAGAGCGAAAAAACCGTGTGCACTCGAACCGCCGCCTTGGAGGTCGTAGAGTACATGTTACTCTGCGTAGATCTTTAGGCCAAGACCACGAGGAGAAAGCTTAATGTCTATATATTTCGATCTATTTAGAATCTATATCGAAGATAAAAGTATTCACTTGTGATTACATTTATCTTCATTTGTCCTTCAGCCCCTTGGACGTCATCCCGTCTTCGATTTTCACCAATCAGACTGCTCAAAAACTCGGCTGTTCGCAAGATCGGCGCTGGCCCGGTTGCCGAATTTTTGTTTGACATTCATGGCGGATGTGTAACATACTTGTGTACGTTGCCCGTATGCTACGCCGTTTGTAATCTGGGTTGGTAAAATCCAAATCGACCCCTCAAATATTTCTAAGACAAACCTACAACCGCTTATTACTCAAAGTCTACGAGTCGATGTCATCTGTCAGCAAATGGCTTATGGTACTACCGGTACTGTTGTACAACACCTCGTTCAATGATTTAAGGGAGTACTGTAGTACAGCAGTATACGTACGAGTATATCAGAAATGCGGAATACACCGTAGATTCTATGCAAGTATCAGGTACTCGGAGTAGTCCAGTAGCGCAGTACTCGATTGTGAAACCTACAGTACGTTGATACCGGTAGCCTCCTGTTGATTGTTGTTGTCCTGGTTCCCTGTCAAAAAATGCATTGAATATCTATCAAAAACAACAAGTTTCATTCCCACAGTCACTACAACAGACTGCAATTGCTACATGCAATACAGACAAAGAATGGAAAGTAAATTAATTAATGAACTACAGAGATATTACATGCAGATTGTCTGCAGTTGAGGGTGCATTGTGGCAAATTGCAATTGTGGAGTATTTGTGTGATCAGTTTTCGAAATGTGTACGATACCCGTACCTTGAGTACCATTTCTACGTACGCGTGTAGGAGACATACGTAACTCCCGTGGCTTTCAAATTCGGATTTGGGCGCGGCTCCGTCGACATGCAATCAAAATGGACCCTCGTAGACCCCAGTTACCCCAAGTAAGTCATATTGGATACACATGGGATGAGATTTTAAGTGCACTGAGGGGTTCGTATCGATGACGTCGAAATGAAGCTACATAAATGTGTACATGTATCAATAAGTATATCTTCGATATAGATTCTAAATAGATCGAAATATATAGACATTAAGTTTTCTCGACCACGAGCGTTAGTCAAACGGATGATCGAGAGTTTACATTTGTTCCTCTCCCTGTGTGCATGCTGCGTTGTTGGGTTTTATTCAGAAAGTCTGAACACCTTACCTTCAACAATCCTACAGGCTCACTACAAAGGTAGATTGACGAGCAGCCATGGCGGATGATTCTCCCATCGCAGCGGTTGAACTCGACATCAACGATGTCCTCAGAGGAATGAAATATGCAAGCCTTTCCATAACGGACGATAAGGAAGGTACATTGAAGAAGGTGGCGAAGATGAACCCTTGGCACGTATCGGCACTGACGCTGATTTCTGGTTCGGAGGAAGAGGCTCATAAACCACTGACTTACCTTCTTGATAAGTACATGGATGGTCTGAAGGTAGATTGCCATATCAACAGATCAGGCATAACACCAGGAGGGCATTTCTTGGACACTCAAGGATACATTGCACACAACGACGACACTATTGTGCTTGCATACCGATGTACAACTTCAATCTTTGACTGGTTGACGAACTTTAACACCAGCAGCAGCGACTGGGAGCTAGATGAAGACATTCCTCAGGGTTACTCAGGGGTCTGCAGTGGGCTCGAGGGATTGTGTTGCCTAGGTGGACGAGCACACAAGCCTCGAGTGCACACAGGATTTTACAACAACTTTCTCGCCACAGTCCCTGACATCAAGCAATTCGTGGAACCTCTACTTGCGAAAGATCAGCCTCCGCGTACGCTCTTTGTCTGCGGTCACTCCTTAGGTGCTGGCGTTGCTACCATGGCCGGCTGTTATTTTCTCTTGGAACACGACTGGTCGGAACTGCCCCACAAACTTGTAATTGTCACAGCCGGTAGTCCTCGGGCTTGTCAGGGTGGCATGAGGGAGCACGTCAAAGAGGAGATAACAAGGCTAAGGAAAAAAGGATGCAGCGATAAGGCCGTCATTTGTCGTGTGGTGAACGACAAAGATATCGTTGCTACCCTACCTCCTGCCCTGTTCGGTTTCCGTCATATAGATGATTTGGTCTTTATATCTGAAGGCGGAAGTATTAAGTTCGTAGGAGAAGGAGAGGAAACAAAGAGTGACCAGACCGAAATCAGCGCCGCTGTGAAGGGCACTCGGAAAGTGTTCACCGCCGATGACGATGCTGTTGATCAGGACGACGAACCAACTGCGTATGATAGGAAGGTTCAGAGTATCCCCAAGACGCTCCGCGATCACATGCCTGATTTCTATTTGAAGCCTATGATTAAAATGGCAGCTGCTAAGAATGCCAGCGTAACAGCCTCAAATTCTGGCATTGAAGTAGCTTTATGAGTGATGGAGGGTCAGTTCTGCGGGTGTGGATGGACGAAGACAAGGCCCAAGTATTTTTTTGCTCTTGCGTGACTTCTATGGTACCGGTAGCGGTGTTTCTACGTATTCAGTGCTTCGATGATGATCATCTGCTGGTCAACGTTTTCCTCGTAAATGTTGGCAGTGTAGATACGGCTAATGAATTCCCAGAGGTGGGTCTTTACTCAGAGTAATCTAGTATGAAGAAGATCCTCGTGTGGCGTCCCACCAGATTTTGCGTATTACCGTCGTTACCGGTGATCATATGCTGGAGTACATCGTACCACATCCCGTATAATGTTATACCTCTTCCCCTTAATCTGAATTTCGTTTCAGTCCGTCTGTGTTTGACGTAACAACACAGCCAGCAGTTATTTGACGGAACAACTTTGCCAGTTTGTAGGTGTCATGATAACATGTGAATAACTTCAGAGCGATCGCACGTCCCGGCAGTCGAAGTGGTACTCTACTAGGTAGTCCTTATGATGCGAATTCATCAAAAATCTTCATAACTGTGTTCTATGCAAGCTATGCATCTACAGTACTCGGCGTATGCATACATACTTTTCCGATGTACACTCCAACCTACTCCGGAGAACAAGCAATAGAAGCAACAACCTACAACCTACGAGTTCTGATCTTTCATGACAATCGTATATATACTGTAGACTCGGATTATAGTAGGTGCACTCAGTAGGCGAGAGGCGAGGACGTAAACCGCATTGCGATATCATAGCAAACATACTGTAGCAATACAGTACGACTGGATTTCCGAAATAGTGATTCCATACTACCGGTAGTGGAGTAGACACAGTCAAGGTACAGCAGCTGACAGCTGTTATTGTGCCGTTATTGACGTTGAAATTTCGTCCCCGCCAGCTGAGTCCCATCCGGCTTTGGATACGAAGATTCTCACGCCAACTGTATACGGCGAATCGCCAGTACGAAAACTACAGTTGTCCCGGACTGCTTTCCGCCCTCATAACCTCCTTTTTTCTACAACAACAATTTGTCCACATTAACCCAGTGCAATTCAACTGCAATTTCCCTTTATGTGCCAACTAATTTCCAACATGTGTCCCTCATCATGTTGGCTAAGTCTGGCCATGTTGCAACAGTTGTTGCGACTGTCAATTCGCTCGTGACGGCGGAGTTGGAGCTGACATTTCAATGCCCTTATCAGTGGGATGAAGGCTTTGAATGTTCACTGTTCACTCCCACAACCCTCTAACTTCGCGAAAGTAGATCGGCAAGATTCAATCGGACCTGGATTGAATTGGTTCCTTCAAAGTGAAACCTAGAAATAAGCTCATAAGTTAAACAACACTAGAATTAATAACTCTACGTTTGACCGAACCCGGATTTCTACGAACTAGTACGCAGCCTTGATCACGCCGTGTACTTCGACTGGTTATTTTCGCCCAATAATAAGACTTACCCTCTAACGCACTTTCCTCTCCGGCAAGCTCGTTTCAAGTTCCTTTCCAAGGAAGTTACGCTCCGCGTCAAGGCAGGTCTCCTCCGGCGATCCTGCGACAGCCCCACGTCTTCCCAAGACTAGGCTGATTCATTGCTCTCTGCCAACTCGAGTACGCAGTCAGCAATCTGTTGAGTGGTTGAAGATCTGCTTTCCAAGCCAAGACTCCAATCATCATGTCGGTTCCACCATCTGAAGGCTCTACGTCCCCGACGAATCTTCCAGACGAACCTGTTGTTGGAATCCTCGGGACTGCTGTCGAAGGCCGCGGCAATCCAGAAGGATTCGAGATCTCCGATCCTGTCGACGTTCGCCTCACCGAGGCAATCGCTCAAGCCAGGACTCTTGCTACTGATGAAGAGTCTGTCTTGGAGTTCCCAACTCCAATGACTGCCCCAGTGGAGCTCCCAGCTCCTTCAAGCTCCAAGCCTCTTGTTCCCTCATTGGGGAATCACTTTGGTGACCAAGGATGAATGGTCTGCTTGGACAGGTGGAAAGCCCAACCACACCTGGACAGGTTTGGATGGCTCCATTGCTCTCCTAGAGCACACCTCTCCCAACCAGCTCCGCCCTGTCTATGTTTCTGCAGCCCAGAAGGGCTACAACTTCAGGAGAACTGGGCACAAGATCTCCTTCAAGCCAAGTGATGATTTGATCAGCTTCCAGAATGTTGTCTGGGATCATCTCAAGGACACTGGCATGGACTCCATTGCTTACCTCAGGGACCCAACTGACGACGCCAAGATGACTAACGTTATCAAGGCTCACGCCAGGTACACGGTCCAGTCGGCAAAGTTGTTGGCGGAAGCTCAAGTTCAACGCTACGACAAGTATGACGGACCAACGATATGGCAGCCAGGACCTATTTGCTTGCTTCACTCTACTGAGCTAAGCAATAAGGTGACTGAGAAGTTGGATGATTCTGACTCCTTCCCAGTTGTTTGGCTCCAGTTCCTCAAGTCCATCCAGTCCACCTCCATTGAGAGGTTTGAAGATCTCAAGGCCATCATCAAGGCCAGGCTCCCAAGTCAGTACTCTGGAGAGAACCTTGAACAATTGGCAGCTCACTTTCGCAAGGATGCAAATGAGTTGACAACTGCTGGCCAGTATGACCACAACCTCACTCTGGCCATGCTCAAGATCTTTCTTTTGGCTGGTGGTTCTGGCAATGAGGACTTCCGCTTCCCCTGAGATCTGTCAAGCAGAACTTGGAGCAAGCTCTTTGGACATTGGATTCAAGGACAAGGAAGCTGCCAACCTTCACATGCAAGTCAACAAGCTGACCTACAAGGACATCTGCGCTCACGCAGAGGATGCCTACAGGACGCTCTTTGACAGGAAGGAGTGGCCACCTGCACGTCACACTCGCGACTCCAAGGCTCCACCAGCTGCATTGGAAACATGGCAACTCCAATCACCAGAGCTGAGGTACTCAACCTCATCCAGTCCAAGGCCTCCAACAATGGTGCTGGACTTGCCAAGAAAGGAGTCTGTCACAAGTGCAACAAGCCTGGACACTGGTCGCGCGAATGCCCAGAGAACAACAAGGGCAAGGGCAGGAATGGGAATGGCAATGAAAGACCAAAGGATGTCAAGTCCTGGAAGTCTACTCCTCCTCCATCTGGAGCACCTCAAGTCAAGCAAGCCAACGGAAAGGCTTTCAACTGGTGCGCAAGCTGCAAGCGTTGGACCACTACCCACGCAACGGCAACGCACACTGGTGTCAAGAAGAGCTCTGAGGGCCCTCAAGGTGTTGGTTCTGCAATCAACAATGTCTCCCTTGCCTTCGATCCATCGGTGTGGACCACGGAAATTGAGGTCGTCCCAAGTGTGACTGACGCGCTCTTTATCCTGCGCACCATGGTGACCCGGATCCTCCCGTACTCGTTCTACTGCTCACCTACGTGATGGCAATATTTTCAGTCCCGTTTGCAAAACTATGTGGACCTCCACGCTGGAAATTATTCAACTCGCCATGGCGCATTTTAACGCCGTCGATTGGAGCCAAGTCATGGCAATCCTTCGAGCGCATGTCATGGTCGTTCGCCCGCACGTCTCGCAATTTTGGAGGCTCACCAGGAGGCGCTCATTGCTCCATTGCTTTGGGCCTTACTGGCCATGGTCGTACTGTTCTGGCTTCCTAAGCCCAGCTCAACATCGCCTGAGCCTGATCCTAAGGAGCTACCTTCTCGCCGCCATCGTCGTGCTCTCAAGCAACACAATCGCAAGGTCACACGACGCGCGAATGTTCCCAAGCCGGAAGTATTCGCTCCCATGGACTGCATCGCAGGTACCCCATTAACTTGCGATCCATGGGACGCTACATTCGGAGGAATGCACCAACGTTGGTTGAACAACAGCAGCAAGTGCAGTTGAACGACCTTCACTCCAAGGTTGCAACTCTCCTTCAGCGTGTCGACTCGCTCAAGCGCTCCATTCCGCGATCAACTCACTGGACCTGCCGCCACTGCAACGATACAATCGTCCATGGGCCAACTGAACCTTGCCCCAAGCTCCGTAACACATCCCGCTCGCCATCGGATTTGTCGACGCAAGAGGAAGGGCCAAGGATCAACCACTGCGATGTCAACGACGCCTACCTCGACGCTCCGCTTCGCCAGCAGCGACGCCGCGCTCGCAGGCTTCCCAAGTCCAACGGCGTCTATCGCCCCGTCTCTCCCATTGGCTTCCAAGGCCTAGGGAACCATCAGTGGACCTCCAAGCAACTTCAAGCTGCTCGCAAGATGGCAATGCAAGTGAACATGGCTAAGTTTCCAAACGGCAACTACTCCACAATCCTTCGCATGGCTCTCCAGTCAACCGACCGCTTCCGCGAATCCCTTCCCAAGGCTTCAACGTTTCCTGTCATTTGGGACTCTGGTGCAAGCATCTCGATCACTCCTGACCGCAAGGACTTTGTTGGACCCATCAACACCCCTGGCCCTATCACTCAACTGCAGGGCATTGCAAAGGGACTCAGGATTGAAGGCCAAGGTCATGTTCTGTGGGCAATGCAAGATACTCTGGGCAACCTAAGGATGCTCAAGGTCCCAGCATACTTGGTGTCTTGCATCAAGGTCAGGCTCCTATCCACCACAAGCTTGCTCCAAGCTTACCCTGGAGAGACCATCACCATTGAAGCTCATCAACTGACCTTGAGTGGCACCTCTGATGAAGCCAGAGGGCAACTCATTGCAAGAGTCAACCCTGACAACAACTTGCCTACCTCTGATGCACACCGCAGCTCAGATACTCCCAAGGCAGTTGCAGCTCTCAACATTACTCTCAACACTGTTCATGAGAGCAACCTCAACTTGACTGAAGCTGAGAAGGAGTTATTAAGGTGGCACCACCGCCTTGGACACCTTTCCTTTCGCAAGATCCAATTCATCATGCGAACTGGAGTCCTGAGTCGGAGTGAGTCGCATCGATCACTCCATACTGCTGCTTGCCGAATTGTCAACCCTCCCAAGTGTGCCGCATGCCAATATGGGAAGCAACATCAGCGACCAGCTCCTGCCAAGATCACAACTGTTATCAAGGATCGAGCTGGAGTTCTCAAGGCAGACAACTTGCTCCCTGGACAACAAGTCTCCATTGATCACTTCATTTGTGGAACAAAGGGAAGGCTCTTCTCTTCAGCTGGAAGGAGCTTGAACTCAGACATGTTTGCTGGTGGCTGCCTCTTCATTGATCATGCTTCCAACTTTGTGCATGTTGAGTTTCAGAAGCATCTGAACACTCATGAGACTCTGAAGGCCAAGCAGAACTTTGAGTTGATGGCAAGGGACAGTGGAGTCATTCCACAATCCTATCTCTCTGACAATGGTGGGAGCTTCACCTCAGCTAAGTTCACTGAGCACCTTGGAACTCTGAAACAAGTTGTCAAGTTTGCTGGAGTTGGAGCTCACCATCACAATGGCCATGCTGAGAGGGCAATCCAAACGATCATGTCGATCGCTCGGACAATGATGCTCCATTCAGCGGTACATTGGCCAGATGTGGCTGATGCAACACTTTGGCCAATGGCAGTCTCCCATGCTATCTTTCTCCACAACCATGTTCCTGATTTGGCAACAGGTCTCTGTCCAAGTGATGTCTTCACCAAGTCCAGATGGGAGCAAAGGAAGTATCATGATCTGCATGTGTGGGGATGCCTGTGTATGCTCTTGAGAAACCATTGCAGATGGAAAGAAGCTGCCTCGCTGGAAGCCTCGGTCCATCCGCTGTGTCAACATGGGGCTCTCCAAGAAACATGCAAGCACAGTCCCCTTGGTTTTGAATCCAGAGACAGGGTACATCACTCCCCAATATCACATTGTGTTTGATGATTGGTTTGCAACAGTGGCTACCAATGTGGATGCCCTCCCGGATTTTAATACAACGCGTTGGGCCCGTTTGTTTGGCGACTCAAGATATCAGTTCCCATTCGATGACGACGACGACAATGATGCTACAGAGGAAGCGCGAATGGACTCCCAAGCTACAGAAGCCATCAATGAGAACCAAACAAGAGTTGCTGCCTCCATGGATGAAGCTGTTGCAATTGAACAACTCCCAGTTCCTCCCTTGGCTGAGGCTCCACCCAGGACACCAACTGTTCCACAGCCATT
This sequence comes from Fragilaria crotonensis, assembly GCA_022925895.1. Taxonomy (NCBI): domain Eukaryota; phylum Bacillariophyta; class Fragilariophyceae; order Fragilariales; family Fragilariaceae; genus Fragilaria; species Fragilaria crotonensis. The sequence goes on along the minus strand of JAKSYS010000054.1, from coordinate 136,886 downwards.
GCCAAGTTCTCCATTGCTCACTCCAAGGCCTCCAACTCCCATGATGTCTCAAACGAGGGAGCAGTCTATCGATCCTCGGTCTCTCCAGTCTCCTCCAACGCCAGACATCAGAACTTCACCTCTGCAACGCCGTCCACACTCCAGCTCACAAGCCAAGGAAGAGACGCCACGCAAGGTCCCAGCTACCCCGATCTCCCCAGTTCATCAGCCAATCTTCTCCCCAGTTCGGGAGCAGACCCCAATGTCTGAAACGAGGAGAGTCCTGTTCCAGACAATGCATTCGCCCTTGACTCACCACGTGACGAGCAACCAGTCAAGTCGCCTCCGCCACCAACGTCTCCGCGCCGGTCCAACCGCATTCGCGCAGCACCACAACGCCTTGGATACGATAACACTCAAGGCCATGGATACTTTGCTTCTCCAAGTGCTTGGATCTTTGAGGAAAATGGAATCATCCTTTCCCCAACTGCCTTCAAGGCAGCTGCATCTGATCCTGACACTCTGAGCTTTGACCAAGCTATGGCTGACATTGAGCATGTGACCAAGTGGATGGAGGCAGCTGCTAAGGAAGTGGCAAGCCTTGAGAAGAATGGGACTTGGAAGGAAGTCAGTATCCTTGAAGCCAAGACCAAGATTCTCCCAGGGACTTGGGTATTTCGCGCAAGCGATCCCCAGATGGAGAAGTCACCAAGTACAAAGCGCTACTGTGTTCGAGGCGACCTTGAAGAAGGAGAACCTGAAACCTATGCCCCAGTTGTTGCTTGGAGTTCAGTTCGATTGTTCCTTGTCTTGTCCCTAACATTGGGATGGCAAACTTGCTCCATTGACTTCAGCAGTGCCTTTGTCCAAGCCAACCTAACTGACCCAGTCTGGATCCACATGCCAAGAGGCTTCAAGTCTGATCAGCCAAGCGACCAAAGGACTTGCCTACGACTTGTTAAGAGCCTCTACGGTCTCTCGGTTGCTCCCGCCTTTGGTATCAACACATTCGTGAAGCACTCCTCCTCCAAGGATTGAAGCAGAGTGCCACAGACTCATGCCTCTTGTACAGCAAGACCATCATGATTGTTCTCTATGTTGATGATCTTGGGATTGCCTACTCCAACAAGAAGGATCTTGACAAACTGTTCCAGGATCTTACTGATTTGGGTTTGGAGTTCACTCGTGAAGGCACCTTCACTGACTTTCTTGGAATCAAGTTTGTCAAGGATGAAGTTCCAACACTGTCACCCTAACACAAAAGGGTTTGATCCAGAAGATCATAAAGGCAACAGGACTTCAAGACTGCAACCCCAACCACACCCTGCTATGCAAGCATGCCTTGGGATTGACCCTGATGGAGAACCCATGGATGAGTTCTGGAACTACCGCTCTATTGTTGGAATGCTCTTGTACTTGTCAACAAACACAAGGCCAGACATCACATTTGCAGTAAGTCAAGTTGCCAGGTTCAATCATTCTCCCAAGAAGAGCCATGCCATGGCAATCAAAACAATTGTCCGCTACTTGCACCGCACTGCTGACAAAGGAACTATTGTGACTCCACTGGAGACCTCTCTCTTGATTGTTATGTTGATGCTGACTTTGCTGGCCTCCATGGTCGTGACCCTGATCATTCTGACACCAGCGCCAAGTCCCGCACCGGCTACATCATCACCCTTGGAGGTTGTCCAATTCTCTGGAAGTCTCAACTGCAAACAGAGATCTCCTGTCCACATTGGAATCTGAGTACTCTGCTCTCAGTGCAAGCATGAGGACTCTGTTGCCACTTCGTGATCTTCTTGGAGAAATCTGCAAGGAATTGACTCTGCCACCTGACTTCAAGTCTACCATTCGCTGCCGAGTCTTTGAAGACAACAATGGTGCTCTGCTGCTCGCTACCAAGCAACGCATTACTAATCGCACCAAGTACTTCCTGGTTAAGTGGCACTTCTTTGGCACCACGTCCGCAACGGAGATGTCGAAGTGCTCAAGATTGCAACCACTGACCAGTTGGCTGACTACCTTACCAAGGGCCTCAATCGAGAAGTTTTCGAACGCATTCAAAGCTTGCTCAAGGTTGGTGACACGCGGCACCGCCGCACTTGTGTTGGGTGGATTTAAGAGTGTTCCCTCTTATCCTGCAAGCCCATATGTTTATTGTTCATGTCCTACATTTTCACCACACCATCACTAATCTATTTCTTGTTTCATTGAATGAGAGGGAGAGTCAAGGTACAGCAGCTGACAGCTGTTATTGTGCCGTTATTGACGTTGAAATTTCGTCCCCGCCAGCTGAGTCCCATCCGGCTTTGGATACGAAGATTCTCACGCCAACTGTATACGGCGAATCGCCAGTACGAAAACTACAGTTGTCCCGGACTGCTTTCCGCCCTCATAACCTCCTTTTCTACAACAACAATTTGTCCACATTAACCCAGTGCAATTCAACTGCAATTTCCCTTCATGTGCCAACTAATTTCCAACATGTGTCCCTCATCATGTTGGCTAAGTCTGGCCATGTTGCAACAGTTGTTGCGACTGTCAATTTGCTCGTGACGGCGGAGTTGGAGCTGACATTTCAATGCCCTTATCAGTGGGATGAAGGCTTTGAATGTTCACTCCCACAACCCTCTAACTTCGCGAAAGTAGATCGGCAAGATTCAATCGGACCTGGATTGAATTGGTTCCTTCAAAGTGAAACCTAGAAATAAGCTCATAAGTTAAACAACACTAGAATTAATAACTCTACGTTTGACCGAACCCGGATTTCTACGAACTAGTACGCAGCCTTGATCACGCCGTGTACTTCGACTGACACTACAGTGCCTGGTAGCCTGGTACATGGTATAAAGGTGAGCATTTCGACTTGCATACGACATTAGCAACCTGTTCGTCACTAAGAGCCTTCCTAGGATTGCCATTAAGATCACACAGTCGCAGTCGTCCCTAGCCATGAGAGCCCAATTGCCACGCCTGTACTTAGGAACGATGACCTTTGGATGGTCTCAAACATCGTCCTACGTTGACGAATCTGTGGCCTTGGAAATGTTGAAGGTGTTCGTCGATTTCAACTCTGACGCTCCTGTGCACTTCATTGATACGGCACGAATCTATGCCGGGGGAAAGACCGAAGAGATCCTCGGTCAGGTGCTCAAAAAGTACGGGTCGCCTAAGAAAGGAGTGCTGTCGATCGGGACCAAGGCCCATCCCAGTCAAACAGACGGTCTGTCACCAGCTGGAATTGAAAGCCAAATCAATTCTTCCTTGAATGCGATGCAACTTTCGAGTATCGGCGAGTTCTATCTTCATCAGCCCGACACTGAGCATTCCTTACTATCATCCCTTCAAAAAGCTCACTCATTGGTGACTGATGGCCTTTGTAGCAGTGTCGGTATGTCTAACTACCATGCATCGGAAGTCCAGCGAGCATTTGAGTTGTGTGCCGAACACAACTTGACCAAACCCAGTGTATATCAAGGACTGTACAATCCTCTTAATCGCTGCGTGGAGAAAGATCTGATTCCATTGCTTAAGCGCAACAAATGCAGTTTTGTTGCGTACAATCCCCTGGCAGCGGGATTACTTGCTGGAAAACACCGAAAGGAGGGAAATGTTGCCAAGGGTCGGTTCAAGGACAATCCAAACTATTTGCCACGCTTTTATACCGACAAAAACTTTGAAGCGGTACAACTAATCAACGAAGCATGCGAAAAAGAGGGCATATCCATGGTCGAAGGCACCTACCGCTGGCTGCTTTGCCATTCCATGTTGGACGAGCACGATGGTATCCTTCTCGGCGCCAGTTCTCTGGCTCAGCTTCAAGAGAATCTCGAAGCGTGCAAAGCTTCTGAGAAGGGGCCCCTCTCTCCAGATTTGCTGGGCGCATTTGAGGGCGCCTTCGCCTTGACTGAAGAAGGCGCATTTCCATATTGGCGGTCTTATTCGTTGGATATGCCAAATCGTGACGCCTTAGATCATGGAGCATCGTACTCCGCGACAAAGAAATAGGCAAATCCGGGGCTATTAAGGAGTAAGTACACATATGATTTGAGTTCTAACTACAACACATGTCTCGAAGCACAACCGCACGTCACTGCTTCAAGGTATCTCCAACTTTAGAGGAAATCCAGCCAGCTCTCACCATGAAATCAACGACCTCCCCCCTCTTTATCACGTCAATAGTTACGACGGTATGATTCGGGCTACTCTCCTTGTCCAGGAGACCCATTCGGAATGATTCTTGAATGATAGCTTTCTTCACCTTCAGGTATTGCCTAGGTTTGAGCTGTAGTTTGCGGCATAAATCGGCTTCCTTGCGAGTCAATAGATCATAACCACTCATACCGGCTATGGCAAAAGTGCTGCCGGTCTCATCGTTGATGGTGGACGCGGCAGCATCATTCGCCGCGGCTGCATGGAATTCTTGACCCCCAGCTTCGGGAAGAATCGACTTTTCAACTGCGTTGTTATTAAGGGGCGCCGTTACGGTGGCATGCGACACAAGGAAGGGAGCATCGGTAGGATCGGCTTTCTCGGTATCTGGATTCAGATTCTTCGTGATCTCGTTGAGAGCACAATCTGAGACAACTGGGCCTGATGTCGTCGCCACGACCTTCAGAAAGCCCTGCCACTTCCCGACCTTGGTCGCCTTGTTCAACTGATCGGTCTAGATCCGTTTTGATAGCGCCAGGAGCAGAACGATTGACGCTCCGACGGTTCTTTCGGTCGCTAGTCCGGTATTGCTTCCAAAGTGAAGAAGTGACGTCGTCTTCATCTTGTACTAGCCCAGGGGGGGCATCCTTGGTAGGCCTTGATTTTGCAACATCTGTTTTTCCAGCCTCCGCCTCCTTTTGAAGATACGCCATTTTATGTATCTCGCGTCGGGTTTTATCATTCTCGTATTTTTCTGCTTCGGCAAGGGTCTCAATACCCATCCGTCGGTACATTTGCAACTGAGCGATTTCCTTGCGAAGTCTCTTCGCCTTGAGTAGATCATCGATAAAGAGTCGGTGCTCCTCGGGAGTGTGCAGTCGTTCAAACAATCGCATTCGACGAACCAGGTCTCGTTCATCGCGTGGCAACATGGCGTCGGCCTGTTGGTTCTTTCTGTAGTCCAGTAAACCTCGGCTTAGCAAGAAATTTTTACGACGATCGCGCTCATCCAATTTTGAGTTGTAAATCTGAATGACTTTAATCTTGAGTTCGCGGTCTTGAGCTGAGTCGCCAGCTGTGAATTCCATATCAGCTAAAATGTTCTCAGCATCGTTGTCCCATTCCATGTCGAAGTCACCACGGCGAGGCATGAAACCAGCGAGATCGGATCCAGGCAAAGTGGCCAAATCATCTGGTCGCATAGGAAGCACCGTCGGACCATTTGGTTCATTAAGACGCGTCTCTGTCCACTCCTTGCGGATTCGGTCAGCCTCCTCCACTGATTCAGCATTCGAAATGAGCTTCACAAATACCTGCTCTGCGCGATAGCGATGATCACGACCAACTTCTTGCCCAACTTGCACCCCAGGTATTGGTGGAAGGTAGGGATTTGACCAAACCTTGTCGTAACCTGGAAGTGATGATGTGGTAACTACCTTGAGTTTCTTGCCTCTTCGCCCGGTCGCCAACCCTGCGACACCGAAGGAACTCATGCGCTCCATACGTCGTTTCTTAGGCTCGCTCTCGCCATCTCCAGCAACACGGTCGTCTTCCCCAGTCTCTTGCCCATCTTCATCTTCAATGATTGTGTAGGCAGGTAGAACATGACCATAACGACCAAGGAAATCGTCAAAATACCGCTCCATACATCGCCTTGGGGTTTTGGATGAGGAGCCCTGACCGCTGATGGCTTCAGCAATGTCAGTCCAGTTGCCGAGTCCACAAGTGGATATTGCATCCAAAAGGCGCAAATCTTCCTCGACTGTCCAAAGAGTTCTGCGGTCATCTTGAACCACGAAGCCAACTTCGGTATCATTAGGGTTTTCTGTATCAGTCATCTCCACCTCAGCGATCGAATCCTTCGGCTTATCCTTTATCTGATTATTTGGTTCCATCTGCTTCAACTCTTCGTCGTTTTTCTCTTCTCCTTCGGCGTCGTCCAGGTCATCAATGTCCATCGACTCAGACCCCACCTCCTTCGAAATGGCGCGAGCCGATGGAAAGAGAGGATATCGTGTCGAATCGGCGACTCGGTATTTATGAGCGCCAGAGTGACTGATGGCTGAAGCCGATGTGCCAGGAGTTGACCCTTCTCGAACGGTCCCGTGACCAGACGCTCCCGCTCGAATGCGCGACACTGCGACGGAATGGTCAGTATTGGCGAAACAATCCAGGCATAAATCGAAGTCGGGACAGACAGCGCAACGAATTCGAGGAACCTGCGATATATCCGCATGGCAATAGTCACACTCGTAGACTCCCCTTCGCTTGTCGGATGTCAAGACCAACGGTGGTTCTTTGGACGGGGACGAAGGCGTGCGTCTTGGATCCTTGTCCGAAACCCTTGTAGGTGACGACGGAGTAGTCACAGCCTGACTTCCGCCTTGCTTTCCTTTCCGACGTTTCGCAGGCATGATCGTAGTTCGCGCAAAGGACTAAAGATGAACCAATCGATCGAATAGGGTTGAATCGAATTGTTGTACAGTAAGGATTTCGTCGCCATGGAGACTCGAACGAAGGCATTGAAATCGACAGTCTCTCCAACATACTGTACTATGTAAAACTTTCAGTAGCAGTAGCGTACGACTGTCCCAGTGAGGCATCTCATCTGGAACACCTGTACTTGTACTCCAGTACTGTGGACTCCTTCATTACGATTCAAATCAGCCTTCAGTGTGGGAGATCACAAGATCACTTCAAGCTACAAGGCGACGAGCATTCACTTATGCATTCTTATCTGCTCATCATCATCACTATTTACTTTTAGAACAAGCATAGTTGGAACTTTCTTTCTCTCTAGGACTTTTGGAAATGAAGAGTGTATAAGTGGGTTAAGATTAATGAAAACAAGTTACCTTCAGGGTACCTGGTGCAGTTTTTGATCTTGTCTGACCAAACGTTTTTTTTGGTCAAGGCGACGTTCTTACGAAGCAGTACTCGTGAACAGTTAGAGCTACAAGCTCACAATTCAGACCCACTGAAGAATTGTCGATTGCAGTCTCTGCGCCGCATACACTACCTACCGCACCTTTGTCTTCGTTTTCCGTTTTTTCCCAGGAATGTGAAGGTCTTTCGATGAAAACAAACTTGACCCTTTCTTTCCTAGACAGATAGTCTTCGCGGAGCTCAGTCCGCCAGTCCGGATAGAACGCTGTGGGATCGTATTACATACACTCTGCGATTGGGGAACCGACGCAAATCGACGCTCTTCAGCTGTTTCTCCGGAACGAGGGTCCGGTGAGATGCCTCGACGGTACCTCTCATCGACAGCATCTTGAACACTCGTGTAGGTCGCTGTGAATGATGTGCTCCTTACGGGCGATGGCGCCACTTCAGTCAGTTCAGCAGAAAGAATCGGAGGGGGGTTATAAACATGATCATATTCCTCGGCAACATCTGCATTCTCCATGACATAATGTTCTGCTTGACTGAACCCACCCATCTCTTCCTCGAAACCATGGTCGCCGGGTTTAAACAAAGCATCGCCTCTGTCGGCGCGCAAGTAATCGGCATGACTTCTGGAGTTGTTCCCGCGAAGTAGGCCTTCAACGCCGATTGGTCCTCCGTTCGTGGCTCCATCACTGGTGGCAGTTCTCAATGCAGCCTCCCTGAAAACTGTGTCGACAATGTTCCCCCCAATATCATTGATTCCATCTTCCGACATTCTCTCAATCTCGTCCACCATATCCATGGCACTATAGAGGCCGAACCGTTCTAAACCTTTCAAAGAGGTGTTCTCCTTTGTTGTCGACTTCCAAAGGTCATCCATAAAGCTACCGTCCTTGAACTTCAGCAGATTTTCCATTCCAAATAATTCTCCTTTCCGGTCTTTGTCACCTTCAACTGCGCGAAACATCCGAGCAGCCTCTGCATCCTCAGCCGTTTGTTGGCTTTGCACAGATCCAATAGTGTAATTTTTAAGCTGAAGTTTGTAAAGCTGACGGATGTATTTCAATTCTTCGATGGTGCCACGGGAGACAAGACGAATGACAAGCACGTCACGCTTCTGCCCAATTCGATATGCTCTGTCTTGACTTTGCTCGTCATTTGATGGGTTGAAATCAACGTCAAACACAATAACAACATTCGCAGCTGTGAGATTCAGCCCAAGACCGCCAGCCTTTGTAGAAATCAGGAATAGGAATATATTCTTGTCCTTTTGGTATTTGTCGACAAGGCCTTGCCGAGCCTTGGTGGGAGTTGATCCATCCAATCGCAGAAACGAGTACCCTTGTGCTTTGACAAAATTTTGAATGAGATCAAGGGTTTGCGTGGAGAAAGAGAAGATTAAGAGCCTATCATCTCTTCTATTGAATTCGGAGAGAAGGTCTGCGAGCATTTTCATTTTCCCAGAAAGGTTAGAATGGTCATCCATAATCCCATCTTCCCGAATGTATGATCGCCCAGGAAGCGAGTCCAAAACATCCTCTGGAAATGCCACTCTAGCAAAGTCAAGTGCCTTTTGTGCGTCTTTCCATGATCGGGAGCCTTCGACGTAGTCGTCGGGATGTTTCGAGAGTTGAAGGAGTGAAACGTGAGATGAAAGCTTGTAAAGCTTATCAAGAACAGCGAACGAGATACAATAGGGGCAGCTTTTACACTCTGTGCCCACTTCCGCTTCACCGCTCACAAGCCGCTCATGCTGCCATCTCCAAAGGGGAGCCCTGGGGTCGTAGAATTCTTGCCCAGCATCAAATCGGAACAAGTTCAGTGGTCGCTTGTGACAGCACGACTTCCGCGGAACGATATCATCCCGATGATTTCGCTGATAAGCAATCTTTTCTTTATCAGTTCTCATGTGCTTGAAGCCTTGAAAAATTGCTTGGTTGACTCCGCATTCGCACGGCGCGTTACCGTACTTTACGAGCACAACATCTGGCAGAGTCATAACATGCTGGTACAACCTTTTTTGCAGAGGTGAGAGCTCACAGAAAACGACCCGTTCGTTCTTTTCGGGAAGATCGTCTTTCAGAACGTCAACCTTTCTTCTCTGTAAATAAAACGACTTTAATTTTGTCTTGAGCCAGTCTCGCACCTGGTTGCCTTCTTCGACGGCCGCGTCGTCAGCTGTCTTTGTTCGTCCTAGTTTGATCGGCACTGAGGTGTCGTCTTTGAACTCTTCCCACGTGCCTAGGAATCCAGGATTCACCAAATCCACCTCGCTCCATAACTCTTCGTGGTTATTCTGCATCAGTGTTCCAGTGAGCCCAACGAGTGGGGCGTCACAGCTTTCCCTCAGCGATTTCAATCCAGAATATAGCTTTGTTCTAAAATTCTTGTACTGGTGATACTCATCAATGACGATGAGCTTCCATTGGATATGTTTAACTTCAGCGAGGTCGTCGTCGCTCTGTAACATGGTTCTACCACATACCATAATTTCATCAAGGCCCGTACTTATGCGTCCCATTGCCACATCTCGCGACGGACCAGTGAATGCGACCACACCAAAATGCCCCCACGCTTTAAATTCGTTCATCCAATTTTCAATCACACTAGGAGGAACGATAACGAGAATTGGAGACCACTTCGGCATGAGGAGACCATCAATGTGGCTGTGGAGTTCGGTTACATTTCCGTTCCTCAACGCACGCTCCTGCTCTCGTCTGTCTTGATCAAGCTTCTGGGTAATTACTTTTCTCCGCTTCCGTAGTTCAAGTTCGTCTGCTCCGCTTCCTGTCTTCTTCAAGAGAGCTGCGAGCAGTGAGATAACCTGGACAGTCTTCCTAAGGGTGTCAAAGTAATGCCAAAGTTAGTGGAATCATTCGCGTCTAAACGCAAGCGGGTGCAGCCCTTAAACTTACCCTAGGCCCATATCATCACCTCTGTAAAGTATCGAGCACACTTCGAGTTAGTTGGAACGCTTCATGACCAAATGAATCATTACAACTGACGAAACTTACAGAATCACTCCCTTCTGCAATGAAATCCGGTTGTGCATAAAGACAACACCTTCTCGCTGGTAGCCTTTGAGATAGCGATTAATGGATGCTGGAACGATCCGTTCTCCGCCAACGTACTTCAGAATCAGTGGCACGAGATCAGAAGGAGGTCCCAACTTTGGGCTGTCAAAATGAGGCATGAGCCTGTCGATTTCAATGTTATCGTCGCTCTTATTGCCTTCGTCCTCGTCTGATAACGATATCTCTGATTTAGTGCACAAGACTGAACGGCGAGCAGGAGTACGTGCAACTTTATTTAACTTCGAGGGTGTTCGGTTTCGTTGTTTTCTCTTTTTAACACTTTTCTCTTCAGGCTTCGGCACCTCACCGTCAGAATCACTCCATAGGCTATCCTTGGCAACAGGATGGCTTTGTGGTGAGCAAGGTTCATCCTCCCTACTTTCGCAATTATCTCCTTGCAGTGACGCGAAAGGCGGTGGAGGCTCGACAACATCGCGTTTATTGGCATTACCGATTTCCAACTCTTCATCTTGACAGCAAGGTTTAGGTCGAAAAGACTTCGAATCAGCCTTCCGCTTTTCTTTGAGAAGCAGGACATCTCGTAATAAATCATCATCACTGCCACTGTCACTGCTACTGTTACTATGAACCGAAGGTGGTAACGTCGTTGCATCTACAACCTTCAGACGTGTGTGGGAGCTTGCTTTTGCAGGGCTGGCCAACGCCGGCTGTTGTCGCAGGTGTCCAGTTTTTCTTTGTGCCAACAGCTGAGCATCTCTTAACAAATCAACGTCGTCATCGCTATCATTCCAAAAGATTGGAGTGGATGGTGAGCATAACTTTTTTGTCGGTTTCCTCAACGGTGGGGAGAACAATGGCCCACTCGCTTCCATCATGGAGCTTGGAGAATTCGATGAGACAGCCGACCCACTTGGAGAGGGCGACGGCGCTCTCGTAATTGCAACAACATCTTCATGATAACCGTTCACTCTTAAAGACTTGACTGGTATTGTTGAGTTTTCATAGAGGTGATGGCGAGCATTATGTTCGGACACCTCAAGACGGTGTTGTCGTTTGAGTTCGTGGCCTCGCTCTTTGTTCTTCTCTTCACGTCTCTTTCGCTGTTTTTCTTTGTTTTCCCATCGTATTCGTCTCCGAATCTCTTCCGCCATGTCGTAAGGTGAAACTCATCGACCACTGGGGTTATACAGACAAATGCGGTTGTTCATTCCCTCTACGCCAAGGGTTGCAATAGCATACATTGCAGTCTTGCTGTCTCGATGCTGAAGATAGAAAATCGAATATGATGGCGTGCTAAAACCTACTCGGAGTACTATGGTACTCAGTACCAATACAATATTTCCGGTTCCACGCTAAAATGTGAGAGTTTACCGGAACTCTACTACCAGGTACTTGTACTAGCTTGTACCTGTTCAACTATTCGGGCACACAGTACATATGCTACCATAGTAGAGTGAATGACATAGCCGAACAGGTGCAAGAAGTACTAACAGCATCTGGTCGATAATAAGATCTAGCCATTCAGCCTGATGGGAGCGCGAACTCTGCTTGCCCTTTCTATGCATACGAGTGAATGACGCCTACTACGCTAGAAACTATTGGTATTTCGTGCGAAACCGGATGCTGTAACTCACTGAATGACTGACGCTTCGTTCCGAAGTTTATCCAACAGAGCATCAACACTTTCCACCATAATTCCTTCCTTGCGAGGAGGCGGTTCGAAGACTGCAAGAACTTCATTCTTCGGAGACAAATCAATTCCCATTTCCTCTGCCAACATAGTGTCGACCTTCTTCTTCTTTGCCTTCATTATGTTAGGCAGAGTGGCGTACCTCGGTTCATTTAGACGTAAATCACACGTAATGACAGCTGGAAGTTGCGGAATGAGAATGGTTTCAGTACCTGCATCCGTTTCACGTTCCACCGTCATGCTATTTCCGTCGGTGTCGATTTTGGAGGCAAAGGTGACCTGCGGCCAACCCAGTAAACCCGCTAGCATGGGTCCTGTCTGACCGCAATCAGAGTCGATTCCTTGCTTACCCAACAATACCAGATCGCTCTGTTCCAGCTCAACAACCTTTTGAAATATCTGCGCAATCGCGAACGGTTGCAACTGCATGTAGTCAGTTCTCAAATCAGTCGAAATATGAATCGCACGATCGGCCCCCATGGCCAGCGCTGTGCGAAGTGTTTCCGTGCATTGCTTAGGACCAATCGAAACAGCAACCACCTCATTGGCGACCTTGGCCTCTTTCAAGCGTACAGCTTCTTCGATGGCAATCTCACAAAAAGGATTGAGGCTCATCTTTATGTTGTTTAAGTCCACTGTGTTGTTCTGTACTCGAACCTTGACGGCGTAGTCAACAACTCTCTTGACTCCAACTAGAATCTTCATTGTCTTGATGGTACGAAAGTTGCGATGTGAGGCAATCTCTGTTTCGAGATGGTGCGAGTTGTGAAAGAGTGTTTGGATTCAAGCTACAACGCAAACAGAGCAAGACGCTGGACGCAGATGCAGCGGAAGGAGCCGAAAAAGGTGTCAAAAATGCCGACGCTGCCAATCAGAGTTCGCATCCCTACGTCGACTTTACGTAGGATTCGCATACTCTAGTACATTGTGTTGAGCTCCAGGAAGGTCCGGCCACGCACCTCTGCTTGGTATTAATTGCATGTAGAACCTACGAGAAGAAACGTCATTTTACCGGACCTCCCAGCACTAAAAGTACAGGTCTACAACTTGACCAGAGGGAGGTCCGGTAAAATGACGTTTCTTCTCGTAGCTTCTACATGCAATTAATACCAAGCAGAGGTGCGTGGCCGGACCTTCCAGCAAGTCTCTGCAAGTCTGGTTGCGGTCGATACGTCGTAACTCGTAGCACCATGTACTGTAGTGTAGGGTGTAAGCGCTTGTACTGTAGGACTGAGAGTTTTTTTTACCCGTCGGTTCCCATATTTCAAGCCAAAGATCGAAAGGCAGAAATCGATCGAAGTATAATCAAGTTTTATTCCTATGAGCCTATGAGTAAACAAGTTTAACTGAGGGTCTTGGTTCTGCTGTGAGAGCAATTGATCATGGCTGCCCTCCTGACACAACATTTCATGAAACAACAGCTTCTTCATTGATAATGACAACATCTATGTATCCTTTTATCCAATTGAACAAGTCTACTATAAGGATGATGAAGCTCTTCTGAAGGAAGACACAGAAGATCCAGTTGTTTTCTCCGCACAGCGAGTCAGTTGAAGCCAAAGCTATTGCATGTAGAGTGCGACCATGTAACTTTTCTGTGAGAATTATGTGGTCGCCAATCGACATCAACATCCATAACAAACTCTGCAGTATCGAATCGTAGAACTATTACAATGATTTCGACGACATCGAAATTACACAAAAATGGAACGATTCGGAAAATCAAGTCTTGAGCAGTTCGTCAGCTCATTATAGAGTATTGTATCCAGCTGGTTGAAATGCAGGATTCGTTGTCGCGTATCTTCTGGAACTACTAGCGGAAACTTTTTGTTGGCTGCCGCTGATTCTTTTCCGCACCACATATCTGTCCTCTGTTTCGCGATGCCCTCTAGACCAAAGAGCGCTTCAATTGCTTTCACATATTCTGGATTCTGAAGCCATTCTATGACCACGATGAGATGGTAGGAATACAGCACTTCGCGTGCCCGGGAGAGTAGTGACCCTTCATCATTCTCCCTAGACCAGCACATGGTTGATTCATCGAAAGCACCTTCAATCCAACATAGCCCAGTGGACCACTTAGCGTAGCAATTGTGCGAACATTCCCACAGGTTACCTTTTTCGCCTCCAGCGGTGTTCGGTTTGTTTTCACGTTCGACAAAGCGATCCAGCGTCGTTCTCGATGAATTAACTGGATCAAACGTTTTCTTTTTATCCGTGAGGTGTTTACAATACCAGCGCATTTCGTACTTGTAGTGGCTCAAAACTCGCGAGGCGGGCTCTCGGATATGGGTGACGAACAAGGTCTTGCCGTCGGAGTGTTCCGGCAGTATCGGGCGCTCTCCTTCAAAGTCTTGGAGTGTAATGTTGTATTTTGTTGAGACCTCACCCAAGTATGCCTTCATACTGGTTCCGCCGGCCTTACGCATGTGAACCAGGACAATTTTTTCTATCCGAGAGCCTCCTTTTCCTATTCCCCGATTGAATGTACAAGCTGGAGAAAGACGCGGCTGAATTTCATCTGCATGGTCAGTTCGCGTTGTCATCTCGATATTTTTTCCATGGTTCAATTTGGAGAAGTCAAGCTTTTGCGCATTGAATGCTACAATCGCAACGGCAACAATTATCAAGCCGACGGACGAAGGTCGTGGACGACCACGCTTTTGTATGACTGGAATTGAAGCAAGCATGTAGGGATAGTCAGAACCTAGTGATCCTTCTGGCTACGGTAACGTCACCGTGCACAATCAATCGATCCAAAGTAGGATGGAGTGAGGAGTGCGATGCAGGGTCTAGCTCAGGGAAGGGAATAAGGGACTGTACCGAGGGTCTGTCTTTAGCTGAAGCGTTACTTCCTTGATGTTTGATTAAACTGTGAGGTACCTGTGAGCAATGACCGGATCCGATTAGGTTTCACCAATTTGACGTCAGCGCCCACGTCATAGTAATAATCTACAGTGAGACCTCCTGTAGAAGAATTTTGAAGACATCGGAAATTTGAATGGCTGACAAAACACGGAATCTTTGTTGTTGACTTCTATCGGTGCTTTTCCTAATGCGCATGCCAAGCCTTTGTCATGTCAGATAGATAACTGCTACTCTTCTCCTTCTATCAGTGATTCATGTGTTTCCCTTTTGAATCTTCATGTGTTTCCCTTTTGAATCACTCGAGTACTACACTGTACTGCAACAGTACTACCGTACTCAAAGGACTATTTGCCATTGTACTGTACTGCTGTTACTGGTACTGTGACGACTATTTGAAGATCGAATTTCGATCACCAAATAGTCGCCATTGTACTGTACTGCTGTTACTGGTACTGTGACGACTATTTGAAGATCGAATTTCGATCACCAAATAGTCGCCATTGTACTGTACTGGTGTTATTGGTACTGTGACGACTATTTGAAGATCAAATTTCGATCACCAAATAGTCGCCATTGTACTGTACTAGTGTTACTGTACTGTGACGACTATTTGAAGATCAAATTTCGATCACCAAATAGTCGCCATTGTACTGTACTGGTGATATCGTACTGTGACGACTATTTGAAGATCGAATTTCGATCACCAAATAGTCGCCATTGTACTGTACTGCTGTTACTCGTACTGTGACGACTATTTGAAGATCAAATTTCGATCACCAAATAGTCGCCATTGTACTGTACTGGTGTTACTCAGACTGTGACGACTATTTGAAGATCAATTTGATCACCAAATAGTCGCCATTGTACTGTACTGGTGTTACTTGTACTGTGACGACTATTTGAAGATCAATTTCGATCACCAAATAGTCGCCATTGTACTGTACTGGTGTTACTATACTGTGACGACTATTTGAAGATCAATTTGATCACCAAATAGTCGCCATTGTACTGTACTGGTGATACTCAGACTGTGACGACTATTTGAAGATCGAATTTCGATCACCAAATAGTCGCCATTGTACTGTACTGGTGTTACTCATACTGTGATGACTATTTGAAGATCAAATTTTGATCACCAAATAGTCACCATTGTACTGTACTGGTGATACTCGACTGTGACGACTATTTGAAGATCAATTTCGATCACCAAATAGTCGCCATTGTACTGTACTGGTGTTACTCATACTGTGACGACTATTTGAAGATCGAATTTCGATCACCAAATAGTCGCCATTGTACTGTACTGGTGATACTCGTACTGTGACGACTATTTGAAGATCGAATTTCGATCACCAAATAGTCGCCATTGTACTGTACTAGTGTTACTCGTACTGTGACGACTATTTGAAGATCAAATTTCGATCACCAAATAGTAGTCCCCATCCTACTCATGATGTCGAACAAGAACGAAAGTTGTTTTTAATTCTACTAAATGTACTACTTCGTGTGCTGTACATCAACAAAATTATCAGAAACATCAGTTTCATGTCCAGAACAGAGGTCGTTGAGTGGTGCCTCAGGCAAGTGGATCTCTTGCGACATTGATTAGCTAGGACCAAATAATGTGCTTGGAACCTTTGTACATAGAAGTAGTGTACTGAAAGAGGTCATACTTGGTTTCCAATGATACATTGAAATCGGTTGCATGACAAAAATGACCTTTGAAAGGCAAAGAAGCAGTCCATGACATAGCCTTGAGAGCAGATAGAGTCTGATCCACTGGATGTGGATCCTGCATCAATGGTCCTTCTTGCTTGTTGTGGATGATCCTAAAGAGAACAAAACAGGGGGTTGGTTACAGAATAATCGGTAGGTGGGTGCTGTAGTAACGCAAAATGGCAACAGACAGAGAGCGAACAAGAGCAAAAACAGAACAACAGCAACAAGAGAAACAAAAGCAGCAAGGAGAGCAAGAACAACAAGAGAAACAAGAATGACAGGGAGACAAAGTGCCGTACCATCGTGGTTGTGAAATATCAAAATTATGAGTTTTGTGTGAGTAAACTTGAATCCACTACTGGTACCCTGTTATATACACATCTAGACACGATCATTTTTATTTCTATTCAAACAAATGTGGCGCTGATTTATGTTCCTTATCTAGAACGTAGTTTTGCACAAGAGGTGGTTTGAAAAGTGGGCGCTGAGAAAATCAAAGATAAAGATTCCGTACAAGTTAAATTCCGCAACAAAAGTGCTGAAAAGTGCTGACGTCAAATTGGTGAAACCTAATCGGACCCCCTCAACGACTATCATACATCATACTTCATGTCTTCATGGCTCATCTCGTATTCCGTACGAGTACTGGATACACGGCCCACTCGTATGAATTGCTCCGACTGCCACAAAATGTATGCACATGAAAAAAGCAAGGGAGGCCGGCGGCGCAAGCCGGCTTCCGCCAGTATGATCGTAGTCTACCGGTAGTACAAGTACCAGTACTCCAGTAAACTGTTATGATAGCTTGTACTTGTACTGGAATATGATAGTATGGTACAGTTCACCGAGTACAGTATATAGTCTGGATGGGCAAATACCTCTGGATTCCAAATAATGTGGTCCAGACTCCAGACTAATATATGTTTGAAACTTATTTTTGCCTAAAGGGCATCAGGAAAATTCAGATTGTTTCATGTGGCTTCTGCATCACTGATAATACGAATCGTAGATGTGTTTCCTGATGCCCCTGATATCCGTGCGCCGATATTCGCAAACTGGCCAATCCAGACTAATTTATGTTTGGGGTCGAAAAATGGCATGTTGCACAATAGTCTGGACCAGACTAAATACTGTACTCGGTGTAGTGGTGATGATAGAACGATGCAGCACCTCCGTCAACTGCATTTAATAATGCAGTTGACCTCTACCCTGGTACCACGGTACGTACACAGTAGATGTGTTGACAATATGGCGCGTACATATACATACCTTGCTCGTACTGAATACAGTACTCAGAGGAAGGTCCAGCCACTAACGTCTGCTTGGTATTAATTGCATGTAGAAGCAACGAGAAAAAACGTCATTTTACCGGACCTCCGAGAAGTCCGTCAACTACAGTATCTACTATGTAGACCAATAATACTGTATGATGATACATACAGTAGTTCTCAGAACTCGGAGTCACCTGATACCAAGGGTGGCATCACTAGGTTTAAATACGTAAGGTTTATTAAGGTTTAAATACTAAACCTTGATTTTGTTATTAGACGGTTTTAAGGTTTAAATACAGTAGACAGTGTACAGTAGTCAGTACTCAATAGTGACTCCTATTTCCAGCGTTGCTGTTCGTTGAGCGAAGCAAGACGATGGCTACTAGTAGCGATTGTGGATTGTGATCCTGTCCCCATGGTGCATCCCATTGTGGATTCAACAATTGCAGTGTTACCATCTTCATTGAAGTGCCAGCTAAAGTCCCCAAATTTGTGTTCAGTATACAAGATACTGAGTACTATGTAGTACAGTACTACTACAGCAGCCTCTTATTAGGTTTATTAAGGTTTAATTAAGGTTTAAATACTCAAACCTTAAACCTTATTTGTGACAAAAAAGAAATTAGGTTTATGCCACCCTTGCCTGATACCAGGTACTGTAGTATGGATCCGAATACATAGTGCTCTACGTGAACTCGAAGTAGAGGGGTCTACCGGTACATTCTTGCACTACCTGGTACTCCTACTGTTATTAGTAGCCGAACTGGTAGTAGCAGAAAATAGGACTACCGGTATTACTGCAGTAGTAGTCTACTATGTACTGTAGAGTACTCGAGTACTTCTGTTGCCTCATTTCTCATTCCCTTCATGTCAAAGTTGACGGCACTTCTCATCGCAATTGAGGACACGACATAGGTTTGGCATGATTTCATCGTTCTTTGCCCCGAAGGCGAAGGAAGTGGTCGACCCACCAAAGCCGGGAATGACGAGCGTGCAGAGTGCATCAAAGAGAACAGCAGAAGACCTATCAGGAGAGACTTGTCTATGCAACAAACGAACGAAATTGACAGAGGTTGACAAACTGTTGTCGTACCTAGCCGACTTCGGCGATGATGACGAGAACACCACGTCTTGGCGTCAAGCACTCTGCCGCCACACTTCATCTGCTTCATTCAAGACTCTAGCAACCTTTTTGGAGAACGATCGCAACAAAGCAATTGTTTTTCCTCCCCCGGCTGATACCTTTTCCGCATTGAACTGGACTCCCATGTCAAAAGTGAAGGTCGTGATTGTCGGCCAAGATCCATACCATAATCCCAACGAAGCGCATGGGCTTTGCTTTTCTGTTCGGAAAGGCATCAAGATTCCGCCGTCGCTTAGGAACATCTACAAGGAACTAGCCAATGACCAAGATGTATTCTTTCCGAACAAACGAGGGATGCCACGTCATGGATACTTGGAACGCTGGGCCAAGCAAGGAGTCTTGATGCTCAACAATGTTTTGACAGTGCGCCAAAATGATCCCAATAGTCATCGCAAAAAGGGATGGGAGGCCTTTACTGATCAAGTGATTCGTGTCTTGGTCAACGATGCCAGAGATCGGGGCCTTGTCTTTTTGTTGTGGGGAAAGCCTGCGAGTGAAAAAGCCAACAACATAATTGGACCTTCACGAGGTAACTGCGTCGTTATTCAAACGTCCCACCCAAGTCCGCTCGGGGCGACTAAGACCAGCGCTCCTTTCTTGGGCAGCAAGTGCTTCAGTCGAGCCAATGAGGCTTTGTTGAAGATGAATTTGGACCCCATTGATTGGAATGTAGATGACGAGTAATCGTTAGATTCTAACGAGTTTAATAAGTAACTACGTCAAAGTCGTGTACTACAACTCCAGTACTGATGCACAATTCAAGTGGAGAGGCGTTGTGACTGTAAACTCTCAACGACGATTAGTTTTTGGGCTGTGCTAGTAGAGTACCTGACCCTCACTTGGGCGTCTACCTGGTCATAATTCCGTAGATGTTGAGTGGTAAATACAAAGGCACTCCAGACTCCAGATTGTATGCATAGTTGGAGCTTGGAGCTTATAGTTTTCAGTGATACTGCACTTGACATTTGACATAGAAATCGTGCGTTTGGAGTTTGGAGTCTTGGCATGGGGTACAAGGTACAAGTACCTGTGCACTTCGCATCATCTCCGAGTGTCATACACATATAAACCCAATACCCAGTCATGCGTACGTGTCCAAGTACTTGTACTTTCCTGTCGAAAAATCCTGGCGCGATTTAAACTCTCAATTCCGATACACTCGCTACTTGTACTCGATACTCGCTACCTGTGCGTGCTGTGTAGTCTGCAGTAGATAGTAGAAAAGGATACTACAGTACCTGGTACTGACCTTTCAGCCACTAACAAGTAACAATATGACATACATGTACGTATGTATGAATACTATATATACTATCAAATGTATCATACTTCGATACCTGTACCCGGTACTGGAGGTACAAGACGTACTGTAGCACGTACTGCAAAATGACGGAGCATATGCATATATGCATACATCGCATATATCGGAATTCGAAACCACTTGTTACGTACATAGGACCAGGTACTCCAGTACGCAACACTCCAGTTCTAACATATCGGTATGCTCTTAGTACTGCAGCATTCCAGTGGTTGGGGGGTACGCCGACCCCTGGTACGCAGTAGTAGACCTGTACTTTAGTACCAGTACAATACAACATGTGCTAGCTAGTGACGCCAAGCTCCAAGTAGATTGGGTACTTGTACTCCGTAGTATATTTGTACGCCGAGTGCACTTCATGCTTCGTACTACAGTCATGCTCCCTACTACATCTATACGACGTATAGCTAGTACTTGTCGTCGTAGTGTGATAAATTGAAAAGACGAAAATTGCATCAACACCTTTTTCGGAGGACTCCCGCTTGGACGGATTCAGGCCCCCCATACAATCGATAATCGATTCATCTACTCTCCTCATTGTTTCGAATTGTGAGTAGGGCGTAAAGCATTAGGCATTCAAGGAGAAGAATGAGTGACAAAATTGTTGCTGATGATTCGCCGGACAATCCTCGACCTGAAGAGGTAGATGCTATGCCCACAACCGGTGACGAGACTGAATCCAAGATTGAAGAGGTCAATGAGGTTTCGGATGACGATGATGAAGAATACGAACTCGAAGAGAAGGACGAACATTCCTCAAACAAGGATCCCAGCGGAATCATTCGAGAAAAGCTGTGCAATGGCTTCAGGTCGCTCAAGGAATCGCGAGTCGGCAAGAATCATCCAGAGACCTTCAACCGACCACCCCACTACTATGCGACAGTCAATTTCATCGATCCCACGACCGCTGGAACTTCTGCTGATGCGAGGAATTCGCCCCAAAAGTTCAACTTCCTGGCTCCTCTCGGCGGCAAAGGAACAGGTGGTGAATCGGTGATGACCTTAAATCTCTTCGAGAAACTCACCACCAGTTTTGAACGGGACTATGGATCGACTTTGCATTCCGTTCCCTACGAGCATCCTCGCACTGGTGCACCCGGAAATATTGAACGACTTCCGATTCGGACATTCTTAACACAATCACATGGAACCACTCACGCGTTGGTGGGCGACGCAGGCGTTGCGCTGCCTCCCACCTCAGGGGCGTCAGCAGCACCTGTGAGTGACCCGGCGGAATGGCACAGTGGACCCTATTGTCACGTGTATATCGCCGCCTGTGAGAGTCTTGATCATTATCGCACCAAGGTTCGGCCCTCCTTGCAAGCTTTTGTCAGTCAGATTGAAGGAGCTGCGTCGAATCGAGTCAGCCATTCGACCAAGGCCTCGGCACCGTCTATGAACTACAGTTCACATTATGTAATTGTTTACGTACCTATACGAACTGCTGAGTCCGAAGAGGTGCCTGCCAAAACTAGCGCTGAGTCATTGATTGGAGGTGGTAACCGTCTCCTTGGAAACGCCTTAGGCTCTCGTCTGAACGCAGCTCGGAAACAGATCATTGCTGGTCGCGAATCGAATGATTCAACCCACAGTGGCGAGTCCAATGGTACTGAACTTGCGAGTGAATTCGCCAATGAATCTGAGGCACCTCCTCCAGGCCCAGTTAGGCATTCCAGTAAAACTGAGAAGGAAATTTTCAAGAAGTTTGTCGTTGACTTTCCTAATGGGAGAACTTGCATTCTCTCGACATTGCTGGATTCAGTCGATGGTGACTCTGTTGCTACAATGAGTCCTTTGAAGAATCAAGAATGGAATGGTTTTCTCCGTATGATGGGTGCTGCTGTTGTGAGTGGCTTCAGAGACCGTTGCCGCCGATATGAAGAAGAATTCCGACGACTCGAAGCTGCCCGTGCAGCTGGAAATCGGACGATAAGCAAGCTTGGCAAGGGAAGCAAGTCTTTCTTCGATCTCGGTCACTTCTTTCTCGTTAAAGAGAGTCTGGCATTCTCGTATGAACAAATGCAGATTCCACTTGAAGCCTTACTGCTATACGAAGAATTGCGGGGTTTTCTTCCTGAAACGTCTGGAGACGAGGAAAGCGTTGTTGAGTCAGTTGAGGACAAAGCGACGCGACAAAAAAAGGCTGCTAAGCTTCAAGGAAAGGTGTTTGACAGTGCTGCAGTTGCACTTGCCATAGCTGGAGAGTCGGTTGGCTTCCGAAAGCGCATGAGAACAGTCACGGACTTTGGGATTGTCGAGCAAGTCATTTTGCACTATTTGTACGCTCGCGAGACCGAACTTCTTTTCCAGATGAAAGCTCCAGTTGAAATCCTTCGACGCTCCCACTCGTTCGTCCAGACTATGTATAAGATGAAGATCAAAGGCGTTGGCTTAATTACAGATGGCATGCGAACAGAGGAAGACTCGCAGCAGAGGAAAATGGACGCCGAGCTCTGGGCTCTGAGGTTTTGTTGGGATGTCAAATGTGCTACTGATAATTTTTTCACTGTGCTGCAAATCAATGATGACAAAGAGGTCAGAGAATTCTCGTTCAGCAAGATCGACTCTGTACGAGGGTTTCAAGGAGATGATGATGAGGAGGAATCCATTCCTCCTGATCCTGTCGTCGAAGACATTGAGAAGCGATTGGCCTCAAAAGTGGGAGAACTGCTCGAATTTGCTCGACTTCGGTTTCTGCGCATTGGTGATGCACATGATTCGTTTGACAACCCAATTACGAAACATGCCCAAAAACTCCCGAGTGATATGCTCACATCGTGGGAACCGTGGGTGGCTCGGGAGACTGACTCTGTCGTGAAAGACGAGTCCGTGACTAGGTCCCCAAGCCGGCGAATTCTGGAAGCGAATGAAGATGGCGACTTGCTAGAAGGTGCGTTCGATTCGGAGATCGCATACGAAGATAGATATCTCCAAATTGCCGAAGCTGTAGCCCGGTGCAATCGGCTAGCTGGTAGACGACGTATAGCTTCGAGATTGCACACCGAAGTTTCCGAGATTTACGCACGACGAGGTGATTACAAGTCCGCAGTTCAGTCGCTCCTCCCAATTTTAGATGTCTGTGCAAGTGACGGATGGGCTAGGTGTCACTTCTGGCACTTGTTCCGGCTCGCTAGCTGTCAGCGTACGCGATGCAAGGTGCCTTCATACCTGAATACCCTGTCATTGTGTTTTGGACCACATTTGACAGACGTCGCTCCCAGGGCGGCGGCAACGGCTCTGCAGAAGGACTTTGAAGCCGTTGTCAATCATCCTCAAGTCAGCAGGCTGCGACTCGGGGTTTCGTCTTTCCTGGAAACTGATCTGACTGTTGAGGCCACATCAGGAGGAGTGTCGTCCATGTTGTTAAACTTCGTCCGAAAAAAGCTCGTGAAGAGTTTCTGCAAAGTCGGCGAAGAAGTGAAAGTCAAACTCACTGTTAGATCTTACCTTCCGAATCCTTTCACTGCGGACGCGCTCCAAATTCTCTTGGTTGGTTTCGGCAAATACGAAGAGCTGTTTCATAATCAGGAGATGGTTTCTTCCAAAGACGCATTTTCTATTATGTCCGTTGACGGTAGCACGCTTGTTAATCCCGGCGAAAATGTGTACGAATGTTTGTTCACACCGATGTCGACTGGCGTATTTACCTTGTCTACAGTTCAGATGCAATGGAAGCACGGCTGCTTTCACTACGACAGCGCCGTCCTTCGGAAGCCTCTCTCTGCCATCGAAGTCCTCCCGAGTGATCCCACCCAGACCATCGAGCTGAATCCACTTTTTCTTATTCCAGGCCAAATCCAGCAAGTGCGCATGACGTTCAGTGCTGGGAGTGACATCATTAAGGAGGGCACGGTTGAACTTGTCTGTTCTGATGGGCTTCAGGTGGTTTCCCCAGGAACTGAACCTGCTGACGACAAATGGGTCGAGGCGTGCTCCGTCGCGTTGCCGCCGTGCAATGCAGATGGAATGGTTGTACTGACAACCTCGGTAAAGAGTCGTGTTTTCAAGTCGATGGAACAGAAATTGGGCCTAGCCCTTGAGGACAGTCCAGCCACTTCAGGTGCAGTTCAGACAATGCAAGCGCGAGTGATGACATCCTACTATCACGAAGGTTATGGGAAATCAAGTTTGAAAGGTGACAGTGATACCCCATGTATGAGCAGCACTGTGGAAGCAATGGTGACAACTCTTGACAAACCGGCGTTCACCGTTGACGAATGCCGCGCCTACTCATACGCTGAGGATCGAGTGTTGATCTCAATTTTGCTCCATTGCAACACTCCAGTTCCATTTTCGATAAAGGAATGGGAGGTTGAACTTCCAAGGGTAGAAGTTGAACCAGACGGAGATATGAATCAGGAACTATTTGGACACGCCATATCCGAAGGCGAACAACTTTCACTTGCTTTCAATTGCTCGTACGCGAAAGGCCAAGAAGGGAGTAAAGACGCGTTGCCTGTTCTCCGGATTGTCCTCCAAGATGAGTATGGTAAGACGTTCAATCAGGTATTACCTTTGGACCTTTATTTCTTCTACGATAAAATGCGAAGGGATGAGGAGTATGCTGTCACGAACAGTGTGGATGCAAACTTGTCGTGCTCGGCATTGGAGGGCTTGGTCGGCGGACCAGTGACTTTTAAGATCAAAATTGACGCCAGCAAGGTCGCTAAACCGAAGCGCGTCGACGATGACAGCATTAGCCTTTTGTACAAGATTGTTTCCGATGAGACTAATTGGATTGTAGGAGGAAAGGTTAAGGGTCTCCTGGAATGTTCCACGACGAAGAACTTCACCGTTGACTTTGTGGGTATTCCTGTGCATCCAGGGGTGTTGAAGGAGTTCCCAGCGCTATTGGTGCAATATGAATCTGCTCAAGAGGACGCTCCGCCGATGACAGTCCATCTTAGTCACCCGGATTACTTCAAATCGCTGTCGTTTGTCAACCACATGGCGTTAGCATGTCCAGTTGGCCTTGAGGCTTAGTGCTCGTAGAACGGCCCAAATTGTGTCTAGGACAAAGGTCCATAGCTATGATGTGCTCGGCGTCGCGGTGCCTCTAGAATTGTTACACGCCATAAACTTGACTAGACTACTTTTCTGTCGTTAAGGGCTTTCAGTAGAAGGCCAACTTGCTCGTCGCTCTTTGCCACTGACACTGTGGGTATGATTCGCTTCGGTTTCAGGCATTCAAGGCAGTCCACAAGCTCTGGAAAACTGGAATGTTCACTGTACGGTACCCCGTGAACGGTAAAGATCCCATTCGTTCGAGAGTTGAGGATGCTGCTTTCCTTACACCCAGTCATGGTCCAACCTGTCGGTCGAAAGCCAACAATCTTGTCGAACGACTTCTTGCCAAAGACCTTGCTCGATCCATCGGAGTAACTAGTTAGCTTGTTGAAGTTGATATGACCAAGTGGGACTACCCACAAGCAGCTCGTCTCCTTGTCGGTAGTGAAGAGACGGAGCCTATCAGCTGGCCAATTCAAGGAAGCTAATATTTGATACCGAGTCTTGTCCACATACACCTTCATCCCGAGCCTTTCCGCCACTGCTAGGTATATTCTTTCTTTACCGATCGTGTAGGCGCCGAAGAGCATCAGCAATCGTTTTCCTGTCTTGCGGCACGATTCGACTTCATCTACGGCCTTCGCTACAGTTGCAGCAATAGCTTCTTCTTGTGTTGGTAAGCGATATTTTTCGTTGCAATATGTGGTATCCAGAAACAAATCATCCAGACGTAACTTAAGAGTGATGAAATCCTTCAGGCCGGCGTACATCCGATCACGGTTCCAACGGAAGTCCCCCACATGCAAGATATGCCTTCGCCCAACTTGGAACAAAAACATGACCGCGCCCGGACAATGGTTGGCATCAAGCAGTGTTATTGTTACGGGCTTTCCTTGGCTTTCAATGACCACAGGTGTGTTCATCCCCAGCGGATGAAGATATTTCTTGTCAACACCAAGTTGTTGCGCGACAAGGTTGGCCGTAGGGAGAGAGCAGTAAATGATTCCGGCGTTCCAGGATTTATTGATGCCACCATAGTGGTCCGAGTGAAAGTGTGTCAAGAAGTAGTTCTTGGTAACGGACGATTTGGCATACATGAATCCGTCGCAAACAAAATCTGTCCCAGGTATCTTCTTGTAGAACGGGCAAGGCCCTCGGTTCCGACTGGCGGAGTCCCACCTCCCAGTTTCTTTCCGCATTTGCTTCTTCTTCGCTGCGGCAAGAATTAAATCGCCAGTCTTCGCGATGCGTTTCGCCCCGGCCATTAGAACATTGTTGATTGACTTGACTGGAGCTTCAAAAAAGGAAGTCAATGTGGTTTGCTTGCCAGCTAGTCTCAGATCTTGTTCGGCACCTGCGTGCCATTCGTTATTCACCTTTGTATACGGATTGTTGAGTGCTGTATCGCGCCCTACTGGAGACGCTTCGAATTCTTCGGCGTCGTTGTCGATTTTCATTAGTTGAGCTGTGACACCGTGATTCTTGGAACATCGCTTCATGTGATTTAGACGTCCTTTGAAGCCTGTTGAAACTCGATCGAACGAGCGCCCGCAAATGAAACACGATTCAGCACGTTCCAAGGCGACACGAGTCTGCTTGGTGTTCTCCACCTGTAAACCCAAACTATTGGTTTCGGGTTGAGTGATATCAGAAAGCTTTGTTGCAAATACGTCCAGCTGCCGCGAACCCGACGACTCGTTTGGTACACATAGACCACTGACGACATTCTCCATCGGAATTCTTGATTCATCCGCCGGAATCATAACGCCAGGTTGTTCGTCCCGTTTTGATTTGAATGCGACCATTTCTGCAAGTGTCAAACCCTCCAAGGAATCCGTCCCCTCGCTCGAAACGCTGGCATCATCATCTTCCCCCAACCCATTTTCATTCTTAGCATGAGAATTCACTTCCTCTCGCTGAACTATGACGTCGGTGACTAGTGGATGGGTTGTGCATTTTTCATATGAAGGTTCCACATTTTCTTTGTTAGCTATCGCTGAATTGATAGCTGTACTCCATGGCGACGGTGCTGAATCTACGTAATCCATAACATCAGCGTCCATAACATCTCCCTTTAAACGCTTTGAATCACGCCTTGATTCAGGAGAATCAAAAGAGGGAATTGGCAGTGAACGCTTAGCGGCATCTCTTGCAGAGATCATTGTCGTTGTCGCCTTCGACGTGATAAATGTCAGAGTTTGTTGGTGGCAGATTTCCACAACAACAGAAAACAGTTTGATTTGGCGTCAACTTACCAGAGACAGAGATGAATCGTCCGCGACAAATGACACAGATACAAAGCTTGCGCACCATTATGCTCGTGGTTGTCAACGTTTCAAAGTTTCACAGCATTGTCATTGTTAGCGAAACAAAGTTCTCGGCGCCAATAGTTATCTTCCCGATCGAGATTGATGTTTACTCGGAGTACGACCTCCAAGGCGGCGGTTCGAGTGCACACGGTTCAAGAAATTTCCACGAAGTGAATTTGACTAATCGCACGTGTAGCTTCTGATATTAATTCTACGGTGCAACGTTCACTGTGTTGGAGCATCGTCGGAGTCATAAATTGGTAGAAAGTGCAAGCTTCCATTGCGCAACTCCTCAAGTGACAATGACATCTGTAACACCGCCATTTGCTGATGTACTGTGCGGCCACATGAAGCAGATTGTTCATGAGTTCTAGCCTGTTGGGCATGCTGAGTTTGAACAAATTGAAAAGGAGAAATGCACAAATTCAACTTTCCGCGCGAAAACACGAGCAAACCCAAGATTCCAAGCTGTTGGAGGAGTTTAATCCACTTTTGGTGGGAAATTGTCTAAGTTTCAAGGAGGAATTTGAAATTAATAATGATGAGAGCTACAGAAAAGCAGCAAGAGCACGAACATGGCCAAGAGAGAAGTGGAGATGTTGGCTGCATGCTGGGATATGACGGTCCTTACAAGTAAGCGGACGTGTCACGAGCTGAAACAAAATCAGCAGGCAAACGATTCAATGCTCACAAGAACGTCAAGAATGAAGCACTTGCTGATGGTTCATTACATGGATAGAATAAGGAATAGCAAGCCAAAGAGCTTGGAGTGTTTTGAAGTTTGGGATTCGAAACGAGCATCTTCAGCATCGGCTGTGCCAACAGTACCGACAACTTTTTCGATTTCTGGCAGGGCGGTCATCTGTCGGTGTGTCTGGTTCTGATACACAACAATGAACTTGCAAAGGAAAACATGGAAAGAGTACGACAAAGGCAACTCATGAGCTATCAGTTACGTGGCAAAAGCGTGGGGTGTCAGTAAAAATCATTCAACAATTAAAACGCGCACGAAAAAGAAGTCGGCAATGAGAGGAATTGAAATCACGCGGAACAAAATGTCATTGACAGTCAAGAAGTGGCACAGGTATGCCTTTCTGCAATAAGAAACCTCTTTGTTGCTTATCACATTGAGGAGCGGAGGAACTACGAGAAGGTATTTGAATGTGACATGCAGCCGCGAGCAGTGCTGTTTTGCAACTTCAATGAGGAAGCAAAAGCCGAGTGGATGTAACAAAACCTGAAGGCACTGCATACAGAAATCTGGTAAGCATCTTTGGAAGTATTGTCGAATTTAGGGAACTGGTGTATTGTATTGCTGCGACGTCAAGCGAGAGCTGTGATGAGAACTTTCCTTCAAGAGCAGGAGTCTCATTTGAGCACGTTCGAGCCGACTTCCTATGTACTCGAGTACTCCCCAACATGGTGTAGCAAAGAAGACTGTTGTAACAAGGTAACACAGTAGAAGTAGCACCAAGTACTTACAAGTGCAATAGTAATAATCTTCTTGATGATGCCAGGCAGTGATCGAGAGTATGGATATGTTTATAATTTTACTGTACGAGGGGTTTTTGATTGGAGCGATACGTTTTGCAATCTCTACGTGCAACTGTACTAGGAGGTACGTATAAAGAAGAAAGCAACAAGTCATGAAGAAAAATCACAGTAAATAAAAACACGTGAAAACCGTGTGCACTCGAACCGCCGCATTGGAGCTAGTACAGTGTATGATATATATGTTTGTGAACCTGGTACAAGGACAAGTACCCGAGTACTTGATACTCGGAGTACTACTAGACTACTGGTACTATGAAATACATACTCTGAGTACAAGTACTAGTACCTGGTATAATCGTTCAGTGTATGCATAGCAGAGACGGGAATTTCAAACCCAGCCCACCCAAACCCACGGCCCACCCAAACCCATTGGGTTAAGGGTGGGTTTTGGGTGAGCTCAGGATTTCATGGGTGGGTCTGGGTGGGCCGGCAAATCATTGCAAAAAATGACAGTAGATGTTTGCTACCGGTAGTAGTAGAACCATCTACTCCAGTACTAACTACTGGGTTTGGGTGGGTTTGGGTAGGTCTTGGTAGATCGTATGGGTTCTGGGTGGGTTTGGGCTGGTACTTCCGTGAGCGTAGCTTTACGTGGGTACCCATGGGTTTGATATTTTCAGAAATTCCCGTCTCTGATGCATAGGCCACAAATAGCAACTCAACGAAGTCTACCGGTAGTACCAGTACTACTGTACCGGTCCCGCAGCAACATCTGCTGCACATAGCAAATTGCAAGTGGTCAATGCCAAATTGCAACAGTGCGACTATGCAATGAAAAGAGGGAAGAGATCTCGAGATGGCGGCCACATGAACTTGGAATTTGAAGGCTGAGAGAAGACCAAAACGCACAGCCATTGTCTCTATCTGGAAAGTTATTTGAACAATCCGGTGGGGACGCTCTTACGGCTTACGGAGGTGTAGGCTTTTCCGTGGACCACGTGACGCATTAACATTCCCATCGAAGCCCGCGTATGGTTGTATCTAATATCTCTATGCAATATTCGTGCGGTCAATGGGCTCCTTACACATCGCTTTGCATTTTCCACATCTCCCCGATGGACAGGCATTCCAATCGGTACACTCAGTGCCATCACAAAGCCCCACAAAATAGTAAGTGCACGGCGCATTGGTCGAAGTTTTGATATTTGTACATCATAACAACAGTCATCGAGAGCGCTTGCAAAGACGTGTGCATGAGCTTCAAAAGAATACTATTAGAACATTATCTTCACGCGTAATGGCCAAACGGTAAACAAGTTGAGTAATGATCTCCGAAAAGGACTCACGGGATTAGAACCACCTGTGGGCATGAACACAGTTTTCCTGCAGAGATCCATCGCACCAATTGTTGACGCTGAAATCTCGTCAAGTCGATCCGAGATGGATGTTCCACCTCTCGTGCCTTGAGGGAGTATCTCAAATCTCACCAAAAATCACAAAGTTATCAACGACACTGGGAGGTGGCATGCTGAAGTACGAGCCATTTCACTTGACAATAGCACGAGGGGTCTCAATGGGCTGGGAAATGTCATCCTTTACATCATCTACGAAGAATGAGGAGAAGCGAGGATCAAGTGTGAGCGAAAGCAATATGCTAGCAGAAGATCTACCACGGCGTCAGGCATGTTTCCCATCATACAAATGCCTCGTACTTAATCGTCACCGACACTCATCTACTACAATAAGTTGTCTAGGACTCGTCATCTATATCGATATAAATCATTTGGAATGAAACGCTGCATTGAGGCAACAACAGGGGCTCACCTCCAGTCCTTCATCGTCCACCGCCAGAATTGTTTTGAGGAAACTTTGTCGCTCCGGTTTGCCGAAATCTGTGGCCATGTCTCACTGCGTTCGTGCCATCAACTCAAGGAACTGGAATTCCTCATTCCATGGTGTGAACGAAAACGTGGTCGGGAATGTCCGGTAAAAGACGGTTTTTCACATCCAGGTTTCCGCCCTTCCGTAAATTTCAAGGCCTGTCGGCTGGTGCAATGTTGATCGCAGGATCTTTGAACCAAATTTCGAGTTCGCGTACCACCGTGACCACCACAAGCAGAGCTTCTTGTGTATCAATAGTGTTCATTACTCGTCATCGATTCATCTTCACAGCTTCTCCACAGCATCTCCACAGCATCTCCACAGCATCTTCACTTTCTATACGATGTCTGCTTCTTTGTTGCGCACCCTTTCACTGGTAATGGCTGTTTTCTTTACCTATGCAGCCATCGTTCAGTGGAATGATCCTGACTGGTTCACGTGGATGTTCCTTTACGCCGCTGCGGCGTACTTCTCGCTGCAATACGGGGTGTCCACGCTGTCTGTGTACATCAGCACCATCTTTGGAGCTGTTGCACTACTACGACTGGCCTTGATTTATGTTTTGGAAGTCAAAACGATTGATTCGATTGCCTACATGGTGGAATCAGAGCTTGGTCGGGAGCTTGGGGGCTGTCTCGTGGTTGCATTTTGGATGGCAGTCATGGCGTCAACGTCATCGGCTTCGCAGAAAGAACCCAGTTTCCTAGGTTCCGTAGCTCTGGTTCTTCCTGTGTTTTCCATTGTGTTCGTTTCCCTTGGGCTTCCGCTGTGGCTCAAGTGGCGAAATGTGTCCGTGGAGGAGCATTGTACCGGCACATTGCCAACACTGAACGATCTATTCCCTTCTTCCAAAGCAGAGCTTTAGTAATACTTCTCATCGAGAATTGGAACTTCTTTCGAGGTTTGGGGGATTTTCACCGTCTTCGTGAGATTAAGAGAGAGCATTCATGAAGGGAGGGCATGAAACACTGGTGCCATTTCGAGAAGCATTTCTTCGCATGCCATTGATAGCAGAATCGAATCATCATAACATCATACTTGTTGCTGCAAAACAATATTCCGCTTCACATGGTTGCGACATTTGATGCTTCGTACGGAAGCCTTATGAACATTTCAGCGGCAGGTGCGGTAGTGAGACCGGAGTTTGTCGAGGGTGTTTGCGAACGTTTCCAAGCTAGTCAACCCTTTTGGTCACGACATCGTCTGATGTTGGGCCAGTTTGATGCTTCAAAATTCCATTTGTTGATCTGCTGTATTGGTGCAATACAATAATACTCCAATTCATACTATATCATATCCTACTATATTATAAATTAATTGTGTGCGTGTGTGCGTGCGTGCGTCCGTCTGTTACGGAGTATGACCACTCTGGGGTACTGGATGAAATGAATACTGTCTGAATTTTTTCACTTCGCCACGGTTGAGTACTGAAAGTAAACAGTAACAGTAAAAGTAGTGGTACAGAGTACGACCAGGTTGGGGGTACTGTACGTCCAGTTTCCTGTAGTAGACACTCCGATCAAATGTGAGGTACCCACTACTAGTATTCAATATATATATATATAATATAGCAGATCTTCAGCAAGTCCGACGATTAGCGCCCACAGTCGGTACTGTGCTAAACCAAGTACCAGCCAGTATAGTGTAGAGCTCTACGGAGTACGGATGAGACCATACAACAATTCTCCATTAAGACAGTAGTCATGTACTGGTACTACGGATTACTTGTATTACCGGTACACGTTGAACACTAGTACCAGTACTGCCTTCGCTAGTACTCCTACTTGCAGCCGCTACCCGCCACCCGAGTTTTAAGTTCCGAGTTTCGGAGCGCAATCCACAATCCATCGTATGATACCCCGTTAACGTGCTGCAGACAACATTCTTTGTACATCATGCTAACATGCCGCCTCGTTGCCTTTTTGGCTGCTGGCCTCTCGTTATGCACCTGCCTTTGTGCCTTTCACATACCAACGGGACGTGAGTCTAGGCTTCCACTGTTCTTGTCCGATTACAATGAAGAACATCCTTCGCGCAAGACAAAACGAATTCGTCCCATTCGGTTGTCATCGATCGAAGACAAGGTGAACATACGACGGGTGGAAGCAGAAGCGCGAAGAGAACAAGCACTGCAAGATCCCACTCTTTTGACAAGCATTCGATTTTCTGATCGCAACGAGATTCATCCAGCCACCAAAAGGGCGATCGTAGAGGTGTTAGGGCTTCAAGAAATGACACAAATTCAAGCTGAAACGTTCGCTGTGGCGATGCAAGGCGTCAGCGTGGTGGGCCGGGCCAGAACTGGAACTGGCAAGACTCTGGCATTTCTCATACCATCACTTGAACGGCTCCTTCTTGGTGACAAGGAACTTTACATTCCTGGGAGAACGATTGGAATACTCGTAGTAGCTCCAACGCGAGAGTTGGCACAACAGATCGCGGATCAAGCGGCTTTGCTCTTGACATATCATTCTTCGGACATGACTGTTGCTTGTCTCTATGGTGGCACCAAGATCCAGCGAGACATTAATCTCCTATCAAATCAGGGCCGGCTACCTGCCGTTTTGGTTGCGACGCCAGGTCGACTGTTGGAACATCTCTCCGAAACAAAAATCCAGGGCAGAAAGTTTTGTGACATTGTCGACGCTACCAAGATTGTCGTGTTGGATGAAATGGATTGCTTACTGGATATGGGCTTTAAAAACGACGTTATGAAAATCATGAGCCACTTGCCCCGGAAGCGTCAAACATTGCTGTTTTCAGCGACGCTTCCCAAGTCAATGAGAGGCGTGATCGACAATCTATTGGGAAATAATTATGAGGAGATCAACTGCGTCGATGAGAAAGATGTAGCAAGCTTGACCAATGCGCGCGTCGAGCAATCCTATGTCTTACTAGAAAGCATGGATGACTATGTTACCTCGCTGGTACGCATCATCCTGCACGAAATTGATCGAACCAAAACCTACAAGATAGTTATCTTCTTGCCGACGACAAAGTTGGTGGCCTTCTTCGCGGACTACTTGGAATTTGGTCTCAATATGCCAGGTGTCGCTCGCCTGCACTCTCGAATGTCTCAGTCAGCGCGCCAAAGAACAAGCCAACATTTTCGTTCCACACCTCTTCCTTCGATTCTTCTCACTACCGACGTATCGAGTCGTGGAGTCGATTATCCTGATGTCTCACTAGTAGTCCAGCATGGTTCCCCTGACAACGAAGATACCTACATCCACCGATTGGGTCGCACTGGACGAGCCGGGAAGCAGGGAAAAGGGGTGCAAGTTGTCTTGCCGTTCGAAAAGAAATTGATCGGGAAACTTAGTCGTCGCGGAATGGTGGAGAACTCAGAACTTTTGCGACCGCCTCGCGACAGGCAGCTCATGGTTGGCAAACCCGTCCAAGCTATTCGAAGTGGCGATGCTTTGCTCACCCCGGCAGCTAAGGGAGCATATCGATCCTTTCTCGCTTGCTACGTCGAGCGAGCCCCCGAGTTTGGAGTACATGTGTCTGAAATTGTTGACGCGGCAGTTGCTTTCTCAAGGTCGGTTGGCTTGTCGCGAGAGCCTGGTTTGGACGAAAAAACTGCCGTCCGTTTAGGCATCGAAGATTTGGTTACCGTAGTAGGCAAAGAGTAGGTATGGATATGGAGTCAACATTACTAGAGCCATGGCTGGAAGCTTGACTCCATAGTCGACAAGGCTTCGAGTGAACACGCTTCACTAACCAGCTCCTTCACTCTTTGATTGACCGGTTGGGTTTTCAGATTGAGAGCGCCTTTGGGCTCTCTCTGAACTGAGCAGTCAGAAAATTTAGCTTGAATCGCAGCAACATTCTTTGCAACTCGATCCACCAGCTGATTCTCAAGTTCCTGCGTTTTTGCGTCACTTTTCGCCATGGACTTCGATGTGTACCAGGAGACGATGTCATCTCGCATCAACAGTCGCAGAATGGAGTCAATATCCTCCATGTTTGATTTTATAGCAGACGCCGCCATCGAGAAGGAGGGAATGAATCGGCCGTCCATCATGATTGGTCCTATCAACTCGTTTAAGTTTGGTGTCAAACGGAAGGGGACTTTTTGACTATCGAGGAAGCCTTGATTGTTGTAGGAAAGCCGGAAATCCTGTGATAGCACCTGTCCACTCGTTTCATTCAGGACAACTCGTGATGGAGTTCGCACCACGACGCAGAATGCGTGCTGCATTAGTGAATTGATGGCTAGGTGCGAAGCAAACGATCGGCGAAAGTGAAACAAGTTTTCGGCGGATACAAGATTGCCTTGGATATGATCCAGCAAAATCGTGGCGTCGACTTTCGTTTCGCAAACGTCACGAAGGACGTCGATGTGTATGGTGATCATTAGTTGCTTCATTTCCTCTGGAGACATATTCTCGTTTGACCTCATATCGCGAAGCTTCTTCACCCGATATCGGTAGTACCCTACGATGACATTGGTTTCGCAACCAGCCTGATCGCAACGTCTCCTGAACACGTCATCAAGAGAAAGTCGACTCTCCTTCTCGTACGTCATGCGCAAGCGTTGAGCGATCGGAATCACCGGAGATGGTTGCACAGATAGAAAGTTTCTGCAGCACACGACATCACGTCGGAGCATCTTTTCGAATATGTAGCTAAGTTGTACCGTGCGTTCGTCAGTCCGAGTCCAATATGGAATAGCAAATTGAAGCAAAAAGTTATAGCGTCGTCCGTCACTTCCGACCATTCCGATACGCCTGATCAATTGGTCATTTCGACAAACAACATGCACGCGAGGTTCGAATCGCAGCAGCTTGGCGTGGAGCTCAGGCAGGGGTTTCGAATCAACTGCTGATACTGTATTTGGGACGTATTGACCCGGAATCTCGATTGACGATGACCCACCACCGTATTCCCCTCCGAGACCCTCGCTAGCTGCAGAGTTCGCGACCGCAATAGCAGCTGTGACCGCCGCTGTTTGAGCTTCCAAGGGAGAGGCAGAGGTTGAAGAGGAGCTCTGCTTGTCATCTTGTGGTCGCTCCTTTTCAAACAGCTCCTTTGCTGCTCTTGGGTCACACGACATCGGCCACAAGTCAGGTGCTTCTGTACAGAAGTGTGCCAGAGATTGGGAAGATTCGACGAGAGGAAGCTGTTGCGGTGTAGATGAAACTTGCTCTTCGAGCATTTTCTTCCACTTTCGCAGTCTCCCCAAGAAATAGCTGGCTTCAACCTTGACTTCATTCTCAGTTCTTGCTGCTAGTGTGGGAAAGTCATCTTCGAAGAGTGCCTTGTACTTGTCCCTGAAAGCCTCTGTCTTTCGTGACCTCTCATCACGCTTATTCAGTGCGGGTTCGCTGGAGGTTTCGCGGAAAAATTTGCTCCCGATTCTCCCCAGCGTCTTCGAGATTGATGCCACAACTGCCTCTTCGTCTTCAGAATTGTCTTTTGTAGAATAGAATGAGGTCTCCATTTGCGTCTCAACTCGCTCCAGCAGCGCCGTCATCGTCGCGAGGAGTTCTTCTTCGTATGATGGACGGAATTTTACGATCAATTCCTCCAAAATTGCTTCTAGCGAACTCCAAAGACTCGCGTGTGCGCGGCGAAGGGACGACATTAACTCTTCCGAATGGACGACAGACCCTTGTTGAGAACCCGCGGACGATCCCTTCGATCTTTCGACATCTCGCCTTTCAAGGTAAAAGGCGCGCAAAGGGAAGTACAGAGCTTGTGGATACGTCCTTGCCATCGCAGTGAGAATCGCCTTGGCAGCCTTACCTTCATTGCGATACAACCCCGTGAGCAGTTGAGGACACCATGGCAGCCACACCCAACAAGGCAGCAATGATCCTCGGGATTCAAGGGTCTGACTGAGAACACCTGGAGCCGAGCCATCTTTTGCAAGCATCCACAGACACTTTGGCAAATGGATCCTACACGATTCGTCAGAGTCGCAACTGACAGCTTCGAGATAGCATCCCATCGCTTGCGCCATGTATTGTGCGACTTTCTTGGCGTTCGGGTTCTCCTTGGTTTCCCCAGCAGGGTCAGGCTGTTGTTGTGCTTGCTGCTTTTCGGCTAGACGCCCCAAGGACGAACACAGACTTCCCCAGCTTATCCAAGCTTTCGCGTAAGTCGGGCAAACCTGTACAGCATGGCAGTAGGCTTGGTTCGCTTTCGACCTGCCACCTACTAGGGAAGAGAGGAATTGAGCCTTCAATCGAAAGAGTTCGCTCTTCTGCGATACGTCAAAAAATCCAAGATTTGTCGTGTTGACAAGATTTAAGCCCGCAGTCCTTTCAAGGTCTGACTCAACGTTATAAAGTGGAAGGATTTGCTCGCGTAACTTCGAGAAAGCGTCAGACACATCCATTGAGCTATCGGATATCCTATTCAAAGACAGCATTGCGACCTCTCGTATTCCCTGCTTTCGTGCGGTCTTAGCCATTCTGATGACTGTCCATGGACGATCGTGCAATGTGGAAAGCGTGCTAGCTTCGCTCCACTGAAAGTTGGATGTGATAGAGCTGAACATGTGCGTCCTCCAAGTAACAATATCATTCCAGTCGGCAAGGTCATCGTAATCGTTTGGGAGCCGGTGTCTCCAAGCACTAGACAGAATTGAGCGACCATTATCCAGCAAGCAGGTCATTAAGCAAGAACTTACCTCAGAAGATTCTTCAAATCGGGAAGTGTTCGTCTGTTTGAGTGACTTGTAGTTTCGACCATAATCTGTCCAGATTCTCGAAATTCGACAAGCCTGTGAAAGAAATGGAGTAGAGCAGAATGCTGATGACTTCCGTTCGCCAGGCTAGACAGCGACTGCCACTGTTGGAGGCATAACTGAGCAGTTTGGGCGTGGAGATTCTCCACCTCAGAAAGCTTCCCCCTCATGATTGCTGACAACATCTCACTCATTTTCAAGCTGGGATCCCCTCGCTCGTACAAAGCGTTCAATTCCGGAGAAGATTTCAATGCATCAACTTTGTCCCAATCCTGATTCTTCCATGCTGCATCTAGCAGCATGCCGTCATCTCCGCTCATAGCTGCAAACTCTGCCACCACCTTCAATTGACCCATCTCCTTTTGCAGGTGTGCCCACCTATTTTCCCATATGCCCATCTCAAAATCGCTTGGTAGAAATTCATCACAATCACCACGCGTCTCAGCGAGATCGACAAGCTTTGAATACCCGGTGATCGCTTCCGCAACCAAGCCGTGGATATCGAGCGAAAGAACGTAACTCGACTCGCCCTGCCAGCACAACTTCTGAGTTAGGCCAAGCACCAAGTTTTGTTCGCCTAGCTGCTGGAGGCATGCGCATATTCCGGACCAAACCTTCTGGGACACAGCGTCGCGACCGGAGCCAAGCACCTTGCATTCCTGCTCCAAAATGGATACCACATCGTGCATAGCGCAGTACATTCCACCCAGCCTTAATAGCAGTTCTGGGTCTAAAGCAGGTTGCGGATGCAGCTTTCTACAAGCCCTCAACATTGATTGAACAGAGTTTGCAACGACATCTGAGTTGATGAAATTATGGGAGTGACATGGACGTGACATAAGCTGTTCCATTGGTCTGATAAGGAGCGCCCTAGCATCGTCGCTTGTAACCTCGCTCCAGGCCGACACCAGCAGAGATTCGAAAAGCTCTTGCATCAGAGATGGATCCCAATGCAACAGGTAGAGAACAGAAACGAGTCTCGCTTCCGTTAGCTCCTTGAATTCGACCATAAACTCGAAAAAGGATCCTAGGGAAGCTTGGGTTGTACCTGCAGTTGATCCGGTGTAAGGAGAACGGTTGGGTCGGGGTACCCATTTAGCCCTCCCTGATATTGCCCCTACTTTGGAAATACATCCACTTATCAACGCCTCAACAAAAATGACCGGCCACATTCTTCCGCCAACTGCCTCGTAGTCAGTATGGAGGAGCTTCCACAACATGTCGAACACGGACCTTCCCGCAGATGTTGACTGTGATGCGTCGCAATCGGCTTTGGCCTCGACTATTGCGCCCCCCTCTCTCAAGAAGAAGGAAATCGCTCTTTTTCTGAAGGAGGAGTGCGCACTGAGCATGCAAGCGGTCATGGCGCGGTGGAATATTGTTCGAG
The DNA here is from genome assembly GCA_022925895.1 of Fragilaria crotonensis. Classification (NCBI taxonomy): domain Eukaryota; phylum Bacillariophyta; class Fragilariophyceae; order Fragilariales; family Fragilariaceae; genus Fragilaria; species Fragilaria crotonensis. The sequence continues at coordinate 98,043 of JAKSYS010000054.1, read as the reverse complement.
GTGAATCGAAACACTGGGCCAAACTACCGCGGGCGAGCTCGACAGCGCTTGGGACGTCCGACGCTGGAGTCTCGATAGGAAAAACATTGTCCAATTCCCCTTGATCTGCGATGGCAAGAACAATCGAGTCAACCAAGTCGGCAATTGTTTGTGCTACGATAGGGGGGGCCTGTCGATTGTCGAGGGATGAAAACTTTCTCAAGAAAGTGACTTTTTCGTCAAACGCGAGCGGGCCTGGTCCATCCTCAGAGACAAGCCACTTTCCGATAATACCTACCGCAGTCAGCAAGAGCTGGATGTTATCGCCTGAATCGAGAATCGATCCTAGGGTTTGCATGAAAATCTGCCTAGTCTTGCCGAAACTGTACGGTAGGTCAGTCAAGGAGACTAACCTCATGCAAGCGATGATGCACCTCAGCGAGATACTCAGCTCAGTGATAGTTTTCAAACCTGGGTCCGCAGTACTGCTGAATTTGGCTTCATTCAATGGCTTCTTCCTCCTTCTGGACGCCGTGACCGCTTCATCTAGGATGCCGCACGTTGCAGTAGGGTGCTGCTGACGATAAGCCGTTCCGGTCACCTGCTGTCCAGATCTCGTCTCTTGCAGATGGACAGCGACTAGTTTTTCTGCGAGTGTAACCAGAGATCCAGTGAAACTCTCGACGAATGATAGGAATACTTTGCTGACCTCAAGGATGATATCAAGCGAGAAAAAGGCCAAACAGGGACTACCGACTTGTCCATCGTCAAAAGAAGAGGAAATTCCTTCACTTTTTCTCGTGTTATCAGGTCCTTGAAGGGAATGAAGGGACTCCGACTCTGAGTTCAAGATGCAATTTTCCAGCAGAACCCGCAGGCGTAAATCGATCCCAGGATAGTGGATTTGCTGGTTCAGACCTTCAATTAGGATAGGGACCAAGAACTCCTTCAGCCTCTTCCTGATTTCCTGTCCATCCCGGAGCTTGGCCCGAAGGAAGCATACCTCAAGAATCTCATTCACCATGCGTTGATTCAAAACAAAAAAAGAATTATTCGGAGAGAGTGTCACCAGCACAGTGAATACCTGCAAACACACGCACAGCAGGGCGGTAGATGCCGGTTTTGGCTCCTCTCTCCCAGGACCGGGAGATTGGGAAGATTTGGAGGACACCGACTTAGACCCCCTACTCATAGTTCTGGCGGGCCCTCGCACCTTCGCCTTCTCCCGAGCCTTCTTGTCAGATGCGTCTGGCATTGGGATTTTGTTGGCCGCTACTTCTTCGGCGCACATCGATACTACCTTTTCGAAGCAAGCAGAGTGAATCTCACACGTCCGCCACTTCCGCAGGATGGCCGATAGCAGCATACTAGTCTTCCCCTCAAGATCTTTCGAGCTCGTTTCTGTCTTCGTATCTGCAAGTAAAATCATCATTTGCACAAGAAAGTTCGCAACATTATCAACCTACAGGGAAGAGGGTGAGAAAATGATGAAGGTTACTGCTGAATGCTCGACAAAGTACTCACCATCGACTGATCAAGGTAGGATGAATCGCTAAGCTTTTCGTCGATCATTTGTTGGGTAATGCTGGCATCTATAGCTCGGCCGTCAGCTGCTTTTAACTTCTTTGTTGGCACAGTCGACAATGCGTCGCCACTGGTGTCCACGCTCGGTAAAAACGTCGGCCCAAGGTTGTGCCAGTGTAAAACAAGTTCTGCAATTGTGATACTAAGGAACCGGTTTTCAATGGGACTGCTGGGTGTGAGGCCCACTCTGCTTAGCGAGCTGACCATGTGTCGCATGAACTTAGCTCGATAGGCAACAAATACCCCAGGATGATTCGCAACGGTCTGCCAAATGTGTGTGAGTTGAGGTTCGTTGCTCCCTTCTTCGTCGAGAAGCCGGACCGTGTATTCGATCAACTTAAGGAACTCCTTCTCATTAAGCTTGTCGACCAAGGTCGGAAGAAGGGTTGCTAGTCCTGCCCTGATACACCCCTTTCCATCGTGTTGATGCATGCGTATCAAGGCATAATAGACTTGCAAAACAACCTTTGCGGGTGTCTCGAATGCAGCAATGAAGTTACATACATTCAAGTAAGCCCAGCTCTTGCAGATAGAATCATCGCTTTTAAGCAGCGCCCAGGAAAACTTGATGACATCATTTTTGTGTGCGTCCATCAACTCCGGCTTCCTCTGTATGAACAATGTCGATAGCCGCAAGAGCTCGACTCTAGCCCTGTCCCCAAAGAGCGCAGGTGCACCATTTGGCAGCAGGACTTCTTGGACGAACTTCCGAATCGTCTCTTGGTCAATTAGTTCGTCCTCCGATAAGGAGTCATAAATATCGTCGGCTGCAGGACGGATCGGCTCCTCCTGACATAATGAAACTTCTCTACGACAGGGGAAGGAGTTAAGTAGCATAGGCATCACGATGAGTTGGATACACAAGACCTTTGTTTCTTCGGGTCCTTCCCCAGTCAACAACGCAAAGAAGAGCTGAATTAAATGCTTTTTCTTCTCGTTCGAGATCCCGTGGGACACTGTAGTAGCGAGGAACGACCGTATGAATCCAAAGTCGCAAGTTGTCGGTTGAAGGAAGATCCTGAGAATTTCGAACAAGACATCGACGTCACCAGGGAAGGACTTCGAATAGTCAACTAGAAGCGAGCCCAATAGCATGGACTCTCGATGGAATCGAGGCGGCATCAGTTCTTCGTTTTGAAGGCGCAAGTGGCGACCTTTTGATCTCCACAGCCACCGGAAGGCCCTGACAATGTCGTTGTGTTCCGTCAGATACATCGGGTTATATTTGACGAGCGTTTTCACCAGTTGAAATCCTTGGTTCTGAAGCTCCAGGGCATCCACGGTCATCTTTTTTGAGGAAGAATCCGAAGTCTCTGGGTGAGCTACTTCGGCGGCGTATCGCTGCTTGCGCTCGGTGAGTTCTTTCTGCAACTTGTCTACAGCAGCTTGAGCCACTCTGTGACGCCGCTTCGCATCATCCGTCACTTCCTGACCTTCTGAAGCAGTGGAAAGGGTCGCAATACGAGCCTGCAAAACTTCCTTCGTCCGAGCTGCTTCCTGCTGCAACACCAGAAGTTTCTTCTGTTTGGCTTCGATATCCTGGCGCAGCGATACTTCTCGTTGCTTCCCCTGGTCAAGGGATATTCCGTGTGTCGACATAATGTCATTCGAACTACTAGAAACGCCAGGTGACGGCTTTCCAGGAGTCGAGGACGCAGACGTCTTTTCAGATCGAATGATCGCGAGCGGTCGTTCGAAGCACACATTCAATATCTTTACGCAGCACTGCCGGCCACTCAGGTAACTCCGTAGGGAATCAGATTCCTTCATCTCAACGATGTCCTGGAAGAGTTCGTTGTACATAGGACTTTTCAACCGCTGAAAAAAAAAACTCACAGCGTACTGACTATGCTTGTTCAAGTAGGACGCCAGTGGCCTTCTATAGGGAGACCGATCTTGGTGACCCTTGAATCTGTGTAGAGCAGCCTCAAGCTTTATTACCGTCTTTACAAGTGGCTCAACGAAGTGAGACGCGTGAGGTAACAATGCAAACAGATCCAGGATTCGGGCCGCAACAATGGGTTCTTCCCCGTGCTTCCAAATCTTGCAAGCCATGATGAGTTCTGGCTCCGTCCATTTTTGAAGGTGCTCCAAAAGTTTCTCGCCAAGCGTTTTATTGAACCAGCTGGCGAGGAGGGAAAGCAACCGAGCCAAGCCACGCAATAGCGACACAGAGAGTCTCGTATAATCTCGGAGATTTAGCAGGACCGGACGTATGCATGTTTGCAAGAGTTCCTTAGGAAGTCGCGACTGGCTCTTGCTGCCTTCTCCATCGTCTTTCGTCACCACACTCAAGGCGAGCACATCCTGGAGGGCAATATGCGCAGCGCGCACGGACATCGGAGGCTCGGACACGAGAGACCTAAAAAGTAGGTTTATTACATGTGGACGGATGTTGCCTGTGATAGTGTGAGACACGAAGAGATTTTGCCAACATGCTCACGAAAACAACTTACCAATTGGGGTGGTCGTTGCATCAGCATTGAAAAATCCGTCAGTATGGCGACAGATTACTGTGTTCACAAGTCGCAGAGCGGAGACTCTGAGTTGGACGCCAAGAGGTAGTTCTTCAGGAAGTGAAATGTATACGTCTCCGCAAAGTCGAGCTACGCACTCTCTCCGTAGGAACAATCCAGTCATGTGGCTTGCTCCTCGCGAGTATCGTGAGGTCGACGTGACACCCGTGAAACCATTCTTATCCACCACGAAGCCCACAATACTTGGATCTGTTATGTCCCCATCTGCTATAGACGAAAGCTTTAAGTACTCAGACAAGAATGCAAGTAAGTGCTGGTCGGCGATTGGAAGAAGCCTGGGAACGAAATCAACCAATGTACTAAGCGCCTCGATCACAGCAACTTGTTCAGGGAGCGGTAAGAGCCTTAGCGATCTCGTAAAGAGAACACGCTTGATGGTGGACATCAGTGGCGACACTTTCTTTTCTCGTTCCCGCAAGTCCAACACATCAAAAACATGGCATTTGAGAGCATAGCGGGTGGCGAATCTAAAAATGGTTAGCAGAGCGTGGGACGCAATTTACAGCCAATCACCGCGATGTCAGGACATACCTTAGTATTTGCTTCGTCGAAGCGAGTTCGACAATCAAAATGTGGAGCACGGCATCAGATGGCACAGTGAATTCACCTGAGTCGCTACGGGAAGTGATTTCGTTCTCCTTATCAATGGCCAGGATGTCAGGAACACAGGTTATTGAATCCCACTTGGCAGGCTTTCCGTACAACGATACAAAGATGCTGACAAAGAACTGAAAGGCTTTCACACCAGAGAACGGAATTTCCCTACCAGATCTTTTCAATGACAAAACCGCTGTATGAACTAGTTCCGTTTCGTATTGCATCGCCCAACTGGAACCGAGAACGTCAATCATTACCAGGATTGCACTACGTAAACCTGACACGACATTCCAAGCTTTCGTGGTCGCATAGCGACACAATGCCTCAAGCAATGTCTCGTAGAATGCCGACTGAGCTGCATTAAATTCCTTGCCATCGATTCCAGCTGAGTCAGACCTAGAAATGCCTATCGACTCTCTAAGCACCTCCTCGAAGAACTGTTCAGCGTTTGATTGAATTTTGGCCGTGGGTTCACTCAACATCTCAGCAACAGCCTCGCAGACTACAAAGGGGTTGAGCATATCCAACGGAGCGGTAACTTCAAAATAGCCAAATGGCCGAAGGGATCCAAGCTCCTCCGGCGGGGAAAGAAGTTTGCCTGGTTCTGGCTTGGACGCTATGGTATCAATATAGCTAGAGTCGACTTCATTGGGAGAGGGGACATTCGTGACCCCTTTGTTGAATAGCCGAGATCCATTCGCATCAATCTTAATGACATGCTCCTGAAAGCTTGTCAAGACGCCGAGCAAATAATGGAGCAGGCCTTTAGCACAAATTCGGGAGTCCCTTTCAATACATTCAACCGATAAACCATACAAGAGACCTTTGACGATAGCTTTCAAACATTCACTTCTTTGACTCGTGGCAACAGAAGAATTCGAGGAATGACTTCGTGATTGTTGCTTCGTTGGATCGCACTTCGCCCTTGGAGGGTCTATCGTAGCAAGGTCGGGAGGTCGATCATCCAAATCAAGGAGCGACGCAAGCGACGTGCAGATCACGCAGAGAGCACTGGTTGCTTCATCGCAAACAGTGTCATGAACCACGTCGCAACCATAGGCCTTGAGGTCTATGACATCAGGGACCTCCGTCCATAGCACAGGTACATCTTTCCTGGATAGTCGCTTCAAAACAACCCCGAACTCAGCATCATCACCCCGCTCGGGTTTCGCCTCAGACCTCATAGATTCAACGTCGATTTGGGCAACCGTTGCTAGTAACTTCAACGCCGACTCAAGCGGCAACACTATCGGGACACTTCCTGGAGATTGGTGGTTGTCTCCCTCCTTACGTCCTTCGTTCGAAAGTAAACCGGGCAAAACCACAGATTTGGCGCCAGACCATTGAAGCCCAATTGATAGCTCAGCAAAGGCAGTCTGGGTGCAAGCACTAGGTAGGGCGATTTCATCCCTGAGGAAACGACGATTCTTGCCACCCAATTTTCCTAGGATGCGCAACGCGAGGTGACCATATGCGTATGGCATTGGGCGGAGGTGGATCGTTAGAGCCGTCATGAGATTTGTGCATATTATAGTTTGCCTGGAAAGAATGGGATAAAGAAACTCGGGATTGAGGTTGTCGATCCAAAATTCAAGGGTGCGTAGTCTATTTGTAAAGCGCAAGTGAGTTTTGACGAATTCGCGAAAGTTGGCAGATCATATAGCAGTTCGTACCCTAAGTTGACCAAGTCGCCCTCACTGGCATTCAACGAGGCGATGATCATCCGAAGCAGCAACGGCATGTGTGGCACCAAAGAAGAGAGTCGGGCTGGTATCGTCAAACACATTTCAACTACATAATTTTGAAGGGGTTCATCATCGGTGGATTGAAAGATACGATGCAATCCGTTCAAAATGATTGGAATCATAGGCAGCAGTTCCTTGTAGGAATCCTCAAACTTCCCAGCCAAAATCGAGCGAAACACCGATCGAAGCAACGAGCAGTAATTGTCAGGCCACCCATGCCCCTTTTCCATGGACAGATGCAGCGCTGAAAACACAATCTTTTGGAGGTAAGGGCGCAATGCACGTTCATTTTCTGGAAACGCAGCCAATGATTTGATGATGCGCTCAAACAATTCCAGATGAGTTGACGCAGTCTTCTCGCGTGCCTCGACAGCGGCTGATGGCATGGCCTCCATTTCCAAAATTAGCTTTCGCCCCGTTTCTGTGTTCTTGTTCTCCACTTCAGAATTATCAACATTGGGATCCGGCGACAGGAAGACAAGACCGGAAGGAATGGAAACGGTCAAAAGATCAATGTGATCGACCAAGTAAGCCAACAAAATCTCGCAGAACTCAAGGCTTGTTCTGGGATTGCTACCCAGCAAATGACGAGGAAATAGCATAACGTTCGGACTTTGAACAAGAGTGTCCACGACCAAGCCAATCTTGGCCCCGAGAGTGCGACGGAGACTGAAGCTGTCGAGAACAGCAAAGAAGGAAGCAAAGTAAGTGACGACATCTCGCTCCTGTTGTTCCCAAGCGTTGGTGGGCGAAATTCCTGCGTCACCAGGAATCAATGGCAAGGGAGTGAATATCTGAATGCAAGGCATCGCGAACTCGATGTACTTATCGACCAGGTCTCGCTCGAATTTCGTCATTCGTACCACATGCTCAGCCGCCTCATCTGCAGCTCCAGAAGGAGGCTTTTCTTTGTCTTTCGGGATTCTGTAGTTGGTAATGCACCAAACCACCGTCTTGAGGCCCGCAATAATGGAACGAATCATGGATTGCATGTCTCGAATCACATCAAAGCTGCTAGTATCTTCAACCAACCACTCGTCGGAATCAATGACCTTTGATTTGTCATGGACTTGCACATTTCCAGATGATTCTTCCTTCTTGGTGGGTCCATCGTTTGTGTCGTCTCTAAACCTACTACTAGAGTTCTCGGTAGAATCAGTGCGCACCGCGTATTGCAACTGCGCGCCCTCGCGTCTCATTTCAAGCACGGCGCCTTGGCGAACGCTATCGACCGAATCCTTCAATGTCCCGAGCTTGTTCACCAGGGTGTCCAGAATTCGATCCAACAAGTCCCTTCCTATCTGTGGGTTTGGATCCTTGTTGTTGTAAATGATATCCACAACATTTAGCAATACACGCACCGCCGTAAGTTGGATAGATACTGGAAGCTTCATGGAAGAATCGTGCAAGACACGCGAAAATGTAAAGACTACCTTTGACAATTGCTTCAACGTCAGCATGGAGCGCACATGGAGCACTAAATCTGCCAAGGTCGAGTAGCCGAGTGGTCGTATAACGGTCTGGTCGGAATGGCGGTGAGATCCCATCAAGATTCGCTCATCCAAAAGCGAATCGACGTGCCGAAAGAAGCCCTTTCGAAAGTCGGTAGCTAAAATATGGCGTGTCGCTACCATGAGCTCCTTTCGCGTTCCGATTGATTCTCTTGGACACGACGTCATCAGCGAGACAACATTTGTCGCGATACGATCTTCGTAGGGCTTCATTTGGTCTGCGAAGCCGCGAAGAAGATACGTCAAGAAAGATAGAGTCTTGACTTGGGCTGCAACAAGCTCTCGCGACCTATTGTAGTATAAGCGCTTGTGGTAAGTCTCAATTTTGCTTTTCACAAGTGATTGAAGTGGTGGTGAACGAATCGCAAGTGCCTCCATCATGAGCTGAATGAGCGTGGGAATATTCGTCTTGAGAAACTTCGGGTACAACTGGAAGAGCAACATGACTGTTAAGGGGCACTCCGTTAGAACCCGAAACGACGAGGTCGACTTGACGGCGACCTTGGGGATTGGTGAGCTCGGAAGGCCGGAGGAAGGAATGCCGCATTGTGATAAGTCAATTTTGACTCCTGGAAGAATGCTCAAAAGGTCTTTATCCAGAGAAGTAGATGAATCTTGTACAGATAATGAGGTTTCTTTAACCGAGAGGGAATTGCTTGTCGCTGTGACACCGCTCGGGAAATGAAAGTTCTTCTCCACGGAAGTAGGAAGTGAGCGATAAACTTGATGCACGAAGTCAAGATAAGGCTGAACCTGATCCTGCGGCATTGATCGAAAATTCTTGTGAAGATCAAAAATGATCTTAGATGCCAAGAGGGCATTATCCTCGTAATCCTTCGCTAAAACGTCCATGCATACGTCGAGCACGGTATGAGCATGAGGTCGCATGGTGTCGTCCTTTGGTATGCGGCTAACAGCCTCCAGGACAACTTTCCTCAAACAATTTTCGTCAGAGGAAGAATCCGGATTTGGTCGGGTGATGGATCTCAAGACCGAAGAAAACGTTGGCACCAATGTCGTCAAAATGTTTGAAACCTCCTGTGAGGGTCCAATTTCGATGCGTTCTTTCAGCTCAGTCCCTGCCTTCAACGCATCTTTCATATCCTTCCCCATCAGACTTTTGCGAATTGTCTCCCAGTTCATTCCGTCAAGTGGCCGCTTGTTCCCTTGCTTAGGTGGCTCCGGCGCCTCCATGGTGCTAGGATCTTCTTCGTTATCGTTCATGTCGCTACCGTCTATCGCAAAAGTGTTACATGCATGCATGGATGCATTGATTGAATGTACGGTCTCCGCACTGGTACTGTTCATACTGTAGAGATTTAATCGACTGATACAGTATGACGGTGGTGAAAAATCACGGAATCAAGGGCCAATAGCGTTATGTTGATTCCTGATTCCTCGTTGGAGTACTTATTGTAAAACAACAATGCAAACAGAACACAGTTCAAGAGTTCAAGAAAGAATCCATGCAGTCATACAGTACGTACTACCTGAAACCACTAATGTGAGAGCGGGATTGATCCCATATGAGAGGTGTATTATTTTTTTAGAGTATTCTCTATCATGGGGTACATTTGATTTTTTCATTTGGTCGGTCATTGCACATTTCAAGTGGTCATAGTAAAGATTTCTCGTGCAAACAAGAAGCTGCAAATCCACCATACAACAGTTCTTGCACTCAAGTAGAAGCAGAATGCTTCTGCCATCCTTCATTCCACTCATATCCTTGCCCTTCTTTACACTGCTGTCCTCATCACCTTCTATTCCTTGCCATGTCCTCAATCTCCATGGCAAACAAGGAATCAAGAATGATGGTAAATGTTGGTTGGTTTGTCAACGTGACAAGAACAAAGATGATGACAGTTACAATGGTTATGATAGTATGAACTAGCCAATATGCCAGTACTAGGTAGGCATATGATATAGAGAATGCCCACCACTTTTTCTTTATTTTTCATTTGGTCGAAAGGGTACATTATATGCTGCATATACCCCCCAGGAGGGAGGGCGGTTAGATTTTGTCGTAACCCCCCCTAACCATAGAGAATGCTCTTAGAGCATGTCTTATCATGGGGTTAAGCGAGTCCCAAATCGAAAAATCAAAAAAGTAGTATGAGTCATTTTTGAGGATCTCAAATTTAACCCCCTGGGGTCTACAGCATTTTAATCCCGGGTCTAAACTCAGCAAATTTGACCCTTGGGCCAAAGTTTAGACCCCTCACGGTCTAAATCATTCCACACGTTTCCTACGTCATGTATATACAACCATCCCCTTTTTTGGCACGAATTCTGCTCGTCAAGGCATGGTGGATGTCATAGCTACTCTATATATGCATACACAACCATGTCAACTTCACAACACATTCTCCAGAGTGGAGTTGTGAGCACTCCTGTTGATTCTGTTGCATTGCCTTTCCACAATGCTTGCCCCTGGTCATCAGTAACCTGTGGGTGTGATTCGCTTTGGCCATCAAATTTGCCATGCTGGCAATGTTGTTGATGATGAGTAACAAAACAACAACAGCCATTGTGTCAAAATTGTTGTCACTCCACTCAATTGCATTGCTGCGGTCACTGCTATCACTGCTCCCGGCGTCACTGCTTCAATCACTGCTGCTATGATAACCTTCCATGGTGATGGATTGTTTGATCAAAACCAATGGGGAGTGCTTGATGTGATTTGTTTGATCAACATTGATGACGAGCTCGGTTCTTGATTTCTTTACTACACTGTTCTTCAAAAAGGATTGAGTTTTTAAGTAAAATGATAAGACTTGCTTTTTTCATTTGACATGGAGGGTCTAAAGTTTAGACCCCAGGGGTTAAAATGCCAAAGATATAACGTAATGATAAGATTATGTTCTATATCTACCGGTAGCGTGCACGCCGTACCTGGTACTTGGTAGTAGTACTGAGTACGCAGGACTCCCATGCATAGTATGCATATGCAGTATGCAGTGTGCATATCAGAGACACTATGCATGTAAGAACTACGGTTCTGGAATAGAACTGGAGTACCAGGGTACAGTTGTAGCAAAATGGTGTGATGAGTGATGAGTGATGAGTGAGAAAAGAGAACATATAGTCTACTGTATCATATGTCATGTCATATCCATACTCAGCACCGAGATCCATGTAGACAGTACCTGGTACCCGCTACAAACCTGTCACATTTTAAAGAGATTAAAAACCTCTAACTGCTAACTGGGTACAGGTACTTGTACCAGGTACGTACGGAGAACTACTACGATGTATGCATACCAGAGACGGGAATTTCAAACCCAGCCCAAGCCCACCCAAACCCACGGCCCACCCAAACCCATTGGGTTAAGGGTGGGTGTTGGGTGAGCTCAGGATTTCATGGGTGGGTCTGGGTGGGCCGACAAATCCTAGCAAAAAATGACAGTAGGTGTTTGCTACCGGTAGTAGTAGAATCATCTACTCCAGTACTGCCTTCTGGGTTTGGGTGGGTTTGGTTAGGTCTTGGTAGATTGTATGGGTTATGGGTGGGTTTGGGCTGGCACTTCCATCAGCGTAGGTTTACGTGGGTACCCATGGGTTTGATATTTTCAGAAATTCCCGTCTCTGATGCATACGGGGTAGAGGGTAGACGACTACAAGACTACACAAGTACGAGTACGACGTGCGACAAAAACGTTCCACCTGTTCGCTTTAGATTTGCTAACTCTCGTGCATGACGTCTTCAAACTCACTCTATGCAATGCCACGTGGGGGAAATTCCTGGTCCTATCCCGTCGTTTCGAATGTTTTGCTCTCTTTGTTCATGAAAAAATATAAGAAGTCAACACAGAACCATTTGGGACGACAGTGCAACATAAATAGCTAACTGCGAACTGATCTGCACACCATGATCCTTTCAATAACGCTTCTGTCACTCATTTTGGCAATGGTTGGAGCCAATAGCTGGAATCCAAACGACGAGAGTCTGCCCTGTTGGAAACCAAGAGGAGGTGCCGTTTTGATAGCTGGCATCGCTGAAGAATCGTCTCCCGTCATGTCGGAGCCGAAGCTTCCCTCTATGAACCTCAAGCACATCTCACTATCTCTAAGATATGCCTGCGAAATGAATAGGCGACTGCAGGAAGCGTCTCATCTCAAGCCGTCGATCCATGACCGCGATTACCAACCGGAGGATACTGCTCGTAGTTCATCTGACCCCCTCCAAATGAGCGGCGGTGGGCAAATGGTTCATATCCACCCTACTCAGACGTGGCAGCAGCCTATCCGGGCATCAGAGGAACGTGAATCTGAGCAGTTGACTATTTTCCACGCAAAGACTCCCCGACAGACCCAGTCGAAGGTCCTAAGGGGGGCATCTCGTTGGGGTCCAGATTTGGAGACATACATTGAGCACGTAACGAAGGCTCTGAAAGTTCACGACAATCCCTTGGTGTTATCCTTGGCCATTCTTTATCTCGATCGTGCGTCTTCGGTCGAAACGCCGCGGAGCAACGGAGCGCTAGCGTGCCCATACGTGTCGCCCAGAACAGTGCACAGACTGATGCTAGTGAGCCTCGTTATCGCCACTAAGGCCGTGTATCACACTGTCGACTTGACCAGTATCACGTCCTTGGGAATTTCAGAGATGCAACTTGAGCATATGGAGAACTGGATGCGACTGGCGTTGGGAGACCAAGGGTTGTACGTCCAGTCAGACCAACTTCAAGAATTCTTTGGTAACTGGGAAAGGACGTGGAACAAACCGAAGATTCGCATCAACAGTAAGAGAATGCGTCGCCATATGGTGAGACCTATTTCACAGCGCGAAGCGCAACAGCAACCTATGCAGTATCCATCACAACCGCATTATTACAACCAACCGCAAGGAAATTGTGCCCTATCTGCTCACCACGTGGAGCCATCGGGTACGGCAGTGAGTGATGTCGCGCTTTCAGTATGGGCATAGGCAGCACAATCCAATGCGAACATAGAAACTGATTAGTAGTTGTGAAGAGAATAATGGGGACTCTTCCATTGGTTTCTTTACAGTTCATTAATTCTAGGATCCTCAGGTTCTTCCCTAGCTGAGCGTCTTTTTCCAGTTGATTTGGCTCGCTTTCTCGGTTTATTTCGTGGGTCGAGAACCCTTCGTTCTGATCCAGGATCCCTTCGTTGTACTCGTGCTTGTCTCCCAGGTGATGAAGCGTCTGCATTAGGTGCACCGCGACGAGAGCTTGCAGAGGAACGAGGAACACGACTGGTGACGACAGGATCGCCGACTCCTTCACTTAGGGACCACAGCCATTCCTTGTACAAATCTAGCCGCCATTTGCTCTCTTTCTTCACGGTTTGTTTCCAGTCGTCGCCAAGGATCCTTACTCGCAATTCCGCCTCCTTCCGTAGTAAGTCCCGAAACGTATCCATGTCAATCCATACAGGATTGACAGGGCGTGGCGGGTCACCACGATCCTTTGACGGAGATGGCCTTAATTTGGTCGATGACGACAGCTCCCGTTCTTGAATTCTTCTCACTCGTTGTCGCGCTTCATCATCTTGCCCAGGGGTGGGGATTCTTCGTCTGCCACCGAGTGGTTCTTCTTCCCGCACACTTTTCCGTCGTGTCTCGGCGCGGTCGTCCTCGACCAGAGGAGGTTTACGAGTCTTTGATGATTCAAGAATTTCCTTTGCTCGCTCCTTTGTCACGATCCGAACATCATCTTCGAGCACTCTCTTTTGGCTGGGAGACACTTTCCACTGGAGTGGTACGCCACGTCGAGGCTTGGCAATCTCATCTTCGAGGATGAGGGATAGAGCATCAGGTTGCAAAAAGGCAATTTCATCACTCGTGTATCCCAGTCGAGTCAGTGCCTTAAGCGGCGCCATCAGAAGAGCCCCTGAATACAAATCACGATAGACGACAACAGTAGGCTGGCTGCTGACCGCATCGAACGACGTGGAGGAGACATTTGTAACCACATTTTTTTCTTCCACAGCTACATCTCCATTCGACATCACAATTTCTTCTTCCTCCGTTCGTTCAACGTCATCGTTGTTCGAGTCATCGTCAAACTTGACGTCAATGTCAATGTTGTCAACCGAATCCGAATTGTGTACAAGCTCGTTGTCCTCGTGGTCGTATTCACCCGCCTGTTCCTTGTCGTTAATGTCGTTCACGTCCACCTTGTCATTACGAGTTGTGGGCGATGGAAGGGTTTTGGAATGGAAAGAGTCGAATTTAAAGACACTTTTCAGGTTCTCTCCGTTATCTCCATTTATTGCGTCAATTGATTCCACTTCGTTTGCCAACACATCTTCTTGCAAAACTTTGCACACGAATTCTTGATACCATTCTGGATCTTGTTCGGCGACTGTTCGGTACAGCTCCATCAATTCGTCAGGCTCCGATTCCCGCAGTAAGAGAAGTGATAAATTAGGCCGTCGGCTGTAAAGAGAAACTTGAAAAGCCGACGCCAAGGAGAACCATTGGGACGCTATTCGAAATGCCCTCATTTTTGTTTTTTATCTCGACTCTTTTATTTTCAGGCATCTCATGTCGTTTGCAGAATGCTCAATCATTTCTTCTTCGTGGTTACCAACTGACCACGGAAATATGATCATAAAGCGACGCGTGGAATCATACTCCATAATCAGGAGACAAAAAAAAACGCGGACTACATACTACATACAGTACTGCCGACTGGACTACAACTACAGTACTGCTACGACCTCTACTAGAGTAGAGGCTAGAGTGGGTGCATGGCGCGCGCAGATATGACATACTCGGAGTGTTGCCTACTCCCATACATCAAGTCTTTCCGGGCCATCACTTTTTTCGTGTTTTTTTTTCACGTTTTTTGCTGCTGGTACTGGTACTACAGTACTTGTACCTATTTTTTTCATTGACACGCACGGTCGGAAGCAACACTAATACTGCCAGCACTCCAGTGCCTCACTTGTTCGACTCTCCCACCATGATCAAACTGCACCACTTCATAGCCTTGATCCCTTGCGTTGCCTTTCAGGCTTCAAGGGTACGCGTACTACGACGTCCGTCGAGAGTCCATGGAATCTCAGAATGGAGAGATAATTGCTTTGTCGAGTCCGAGTTCCTGACAGAATTGCGCAAACCAGTCTGCCTCGTGCCCTTTGACTATGAAGAAGCTTTGGTGCAAGGTCAAACGAAGGAATTAAGGTTCTATGAAGATCGTTTCATACATCTTTTCGATGACGTGATGGACAACCACGAAGGTGTTCTCGCAATGGCGCTGCTCTCCGAAGAAGATGAAGCGATACTGAGTTCTGTCCCTCTATGCGAAATAGCAGCGTACAACCGCATGGCAGAACAATTCGGAATATTTCTCACAATCAAGTGCGTCGGACGTGTAGAACTCATGGATGTAGATCAAGATGGAGAATACATGGTGGCGGAGTGTATCGAAATTGTGGATTCCGGGACCCCGACCTGACGCAAGCGAATCTCGTAGCCGACAGCATAGAAAAGATGGTGAAGCGAATGTCCAGCATCGAGGACGAACTGTCGGATCGACTAGAAGAACAAGTAGAGTTTGGATCGCAGCTACCTGATGGAATTGAATTTGTGAATGACAGTGATAATTTTAGTGGCGGCGACGACGATGATGATGCGCCGACGCGCGTTGAACGATACCAAGAAGCGGTCCAACAAGCACTGGAATCCGATTCGCAGGGATATATGCTATCGAGTTCCTCACAATCACAACGATCTGTGCAAGAGCTGACAGCAATTAGCTGGGCGGCGTTTGCGACGGAAGCTGTGGATGATTTGGATGCGCAGTTCCGAGTCCAAGCTCTTGATACCAACGACTTGGTCGAGCGCCTAAAGTTAGGGTTGTTCCTGCTCAACGAAAAGAGACGACTTATTGAGAATATGCTGCAGCAGGTCCGTGGTGACATGGATGAAACTGTGGATTAACTCTTATGCGGCTGTGATGGCGAACTTCGAGTGCACGAATCCGTTGTTTCTGTTTAATTACAATCTTGCATTCCTTAAAAGAGCACTGCTGAGCGGGAGAAGATACGACTCTCCAAAGCCATGACAACTACACGAGGATAGAAAATAATAAGCTACACAAAATTACGACCAAAGCTGGAGGAATCTTACACAACGCCGAGGCTACGTCACGAGCCTTTCCGATGGAATCTCGGATGCATTAGTTGAACCGTCAAGCGCGAGTGCTTCCGTGACATTTTCAAATTGATCTGGAATCAACATCATTTCTCCAAGCCTGCAGTCATCATCGTCGATTTCATCCTTCGCAGTCGCAAAAACAGGCGCCGACAGCAATTCAGGAGATTCCGTAGCAAGTAGTGGCACCGATTCAGGTTCTTCCTTGCGTGACATGGTGGACAAGATGGCATTCCAGACCAAATCAACGCAATTCACCCATAAAATCCGGTGCTGTGCGGGGATCACAGAGTAAGTGATACAGTGAACTAGCGGCCAAAATTTCCACGCCGTGAAGCATATAGGCCCAATGCGTGTCTTTACAGAGTCCGTCACTGTGTCTAAAGAGTCCCCCTGTAAAAAACCAACAGCGGCAATGTAAATGCTGCACTTGACAGAAAGATAAAGCGTTTGGTCCATGAGAATCTTTCGAAGTCGATTAAAGAGCCCACCCTCCACTGGAAGGATATGATCAGACCATTCATAGTACTGATGCACTAGCGGACCAAAACATAGACCGATAAATCCATTTCGAAGAGTTCGTTTGACATCAAAATCCAAAACGTTCTTCTTCTGAAAAACCGTCTGCGAGAGCCAGTCCCCTAGACAGTATATGACAACGTTGATGAAAGTCTTGGTCATGATGGGCTTTTCTTGCAATGCTGATTCGTATGAGGCCCAATTGTCCAGCGGGATTCGCATCGCGATCTCTTGCTGGGTCCAACCTCGAGTGATCTCGTGGTCGACACTCAGAATTGTGTAAATAGAGAAACCGAAGCAAACGATTAACACAACGGCGTTAATCGTCTTTTGAACCAGCTCCTCTCGACCCATGCCTTGTAATTGAGTGATCCACTCATCGTCGATTCCGACCACAGATGGTGGTTCCAGCGAAAAGTCGGATGGTTCATCGTCAATGTGGTGATGAGCAAGAGATCGGCACGAGACGTCGAAGAACACAGCCTTCCGAGAGGATGACACCGACTGAAGTCTCGGGGACATATTGTGGATGCGGATGGTTGGAACCCATGCTGACGCGAAGGCCAGAGCGAGTAATAGATTGAGTACCTTGAAGTGACGAATCATTTTTCTGATTTCAAGGATTCGAGACGACCTGAGAAAGAAACAATATGGCGTTCTTCTTTCTTAAGCAGCGGGGTGCGTCACGATGGAACTGCCACGGATCTAGGCCATCAACATGTAACGAGGAAGCACGAAACTAAATGTAGCGTTCAATGGGATGGCACAATTGTTATCTCTGGAGTATGTTTCGTACCAGTAGGTACTGGCATACACAGAAAAAGAATGAGGCGAAGTCTACACGAACCAATGTACCACAAGCCACAGGTTAAATGAGCAGAATTTTATCGTATTGACCTCCAAAATTGACGCCGGTCGTGTTCAACTTGAAGCCACCCATCCGCTCTATCAATTGCACAAGGTACTGTACCGGTACATGGTACCGGTACGAGTATCAATGAGCCATCCTGGATGCATACAAAAAGAAAAGATGCATAGATTACAGTACTCCAGGACTTGTACTGTACTACTGCTTCCGAACTTCCATATACTTACTGCAGTACCTGGAACACAGGTACTGTAGTACCAGTGTCAAGCCAAGCAGTCGTGTAGAATACACATACTGGACTATAATGAAATACAACTAGAGCGACAGTATGCATACAACATACTTACATGCTACATACTACATAAAGCCAATCCACTGCTCACTGCTACCGACAAACTACAGTACTACTTACACCCAATCCACTGCTCACTGCTCACTGCTCTAGTACGAGTACCGTAGTAGGAGCATACTTGTTCGGAGTCTACTGGTACTACTCTACTGTAGCAGATAATGATAGGGGGAGAATTTTGTGAAGCCTGGCAACTGGCAAGTGGCAGGGAATCCTGTGGATTCCCAGAAGTCGCCTCAGCTGTACTGCAACGTTGAACGATATGGGAGTGCTACAGTGATAGTATACACTACGTGTATGCCGAAATGCCGCAGTAGTACGCGCTTGCAAGTGCTACGCATCTACAGTGGTATTGGGCTAAAAACGTAGTAGTTATGACGTTAAATATCCGAGGAGTCTAACGGCTCCCGGATGGTTCACTAAAGCACTGGCCTGCGTGGTAGCTGGGGATGGTGGTGGGTTAGCGAAAAAATGCATCAGCAGATGTGTCATCACAAATGCATTCAAATCGTTCAGATACAAACAAGTGAGCGATTTCCATCAGGGAGTTGTTATTTTCCGTCAACTGGCCCGCTTGGCGTTGACTGTCCTAGGGCCGACAGTAATGTACTACGTAGCGACTGTGGGCAGATAGACAGTAAGATTGGTAGGACCGTATAGAGGTACCGTCTACTGTTGCATTGGCTTATTGTCTTATCTGCAAGAATCCTGTGGATTCCCAGAAGTCGCCTCAGCTGTACTGCAACGTTGAACGATATGGGAGTGCTACAGTGATAGTATACACTACGTGTATGCCGAAATGCCGCAGTAGTACGCGCTTGCAAGTGCTACGCATCTACAGTGGTATTGGGCTAAAAACGTAGTAGTTATGACGTTAAATATCCGAGGAGTCTAACGGCTCCCGGATGGTTCACTAAAGCACTGGCCTGCCCATGTCGTCTGCTGACGCTGCTATACGCAGTGTAGCAGGGTTTGGAGCCATATCGTTCGGCGGCAGACAGCCAGAAAAAAGAAAAAAAGAAAAAAAGAAAAAAAACAATGTTTGGTTGGGTTGTTGTAATTGGATTGAGCAAGACAAAGAGACAGGAGAAAGGGACACATTAACCTGTGTTGGTGCGGTACGTAGTTGGGAGTTGGGAGGGACTCGCACATACTGTAGTAACAAAGGATCAAATGTACTACTACAGTACAAAGTACTGCATAATGAAAACTCCGAATTAACGGTCAAAATCTTCTAGTTGAATGTACCGTTGTAGGGTTACTGTCAGTACCTGGGACATGTACAATGTACAGTACTATGATAATAGGTATTGCGGATTGGTCTTAAACGAAATTAGGGATTTCACTGATATCATTGAGAGCATCGTTTTGGCGTCGGGAAGTAACCGCCAAGTTGCGGAGGTACGTCATAAAAGCGTTACTCTTCCATCGCAGGAGATATTTTATTTCCATCTCACTAAAGCCCTTTGAGTACAGCAATGTACAGGCTCCCACACGGAGAGAATGACTTGACCACAGTAGCAATGTCTTGCGATGCGTAGAGATGTCAAGGTTGTACAGCTTGGAGGCTGCCTGGCGGATGACGAGCTCAATGTCTGTTGATGTGATGTTATAAATACACTGGTCCGCTGCGCGATAAACACTGAGCGGGTGTACTGGAGAGGAGCGGGTAAGGCGCTGGTGCCTCGCCAGGATGCTCATGAAATGAGTCACAAAGCAGAGATTGGGTTTGTTGTGGTTACGAGTGAAGAGCTTCCATTCACCATTCTCACCATTCTTTTGTTCTTCGAATCGTAGTTTCACTTTTTCGACGAGAGCAGGAGTCATGAGCGCTTGGATAAGGGAGAGAGGGCTCGAGTTGGTTGTGAAACATTGCACATCGGCAAGGGTGAATGCGTACGCGTTACCAAACCGATTCTTGTGAAAGTCGTTAAGTGAACGGTGGACTGATTGTGTTTGCGCCCATTCGATGCCGCGACAACCGGCGTACAAATTGCAGAGTGTCCAGTTGGCCATGGCAGCGTTTAAGCAACAATCATCCTTGCAAGCGGCCGCTGTGGCCGCGATGGTCAAGTAGAGGTCGACAGTGAATGGTTCACGTCGATTGGGCACAGTCTCCCAACGTTTTTGTTCGGCTAAAACCTGGGCGATCACCGGGGCAAGAGTCGTATCGGCTGTGGACACAAAGCGGGGATCGATGGATTGGAATTGCCCCAGAAATGTTGCGACATCGTGCAGATAGCTCGCGATGGTGCTTGCCTTGATAGCGCGAAAGTGAAGGGAAGAGCCTGTCGCAAGGTGTGTAGCATACATGGCCAGCTGGAAGTTGGCTCGTGCTTGCGATTGGGCTGCCAACAGCCAATCGTCGGTAAGTTTCATATGAAAACAGAACATGAAGTAGTGGATTCTACGATTTCGAATTGTCCGAGCACCTTTGGGAGTGGCGGGCTTGCCTGCCAATGTGCGGTGGACAGCCTGGACACCAGGCAATATAAGAAGTCGGGACTCGGCCGGAAAAAGCGATAGGACTGCAGTCTCGGCTCCTCGTGAAATATCTGTTTGCAGCGCTGAGTGTGAGATACAGTAGCGGTTGACTCAGGGCGGGAAATGAAGTCAGCAAGATGATTGTTGCTGCCAGCAATGTGAGAACAGGCAATGGTAAGGTGGGTACGATCAATCAACTCGGCATAGATGCTCACGAATAACTGGCCACGCTCGGATTTTGCGGAAACTTTGTGTGCCCAATTACAGCTTGGTGAATTGTCGGAATGGATGACCAGTTTGGACAACGGTTGGATTAGGGAATTGCTGGGGCCCGTCTGTTCTTCACGAGTAATAGCTGCGGCGAGTTGGAGGATCACTACGATGAACTCCAATATGTTGATATGGACCTGACGTTGTGTGAAGAGTGACCGGGTTCCAGCCGACCACACGACATCAAACCAGTATTCAAATTCGTGCGAATATGCACCTCCCCCCAATCCACATGCGTCTCCCACACTAACAAATTGAGCATCCCTTGGGATGATATGGCCTATGCTGATCGACCATGGGCGCGAAGTATCTGCCATGTGCTCATGGAAATGGCGGAGTTCAGTGATAACAGCGTCCGAGAGGGTTATAGGTGTTTTGGAATGCCACAAAAGTGCGGCCATGTCGCGTGCTATAAGTTGGTCAAGGCGTTGGTGCAGATGCTTTGGCAACTGCTGGGAAAAATGGTGAATGCGTTGGGTACGCGAATAGAAGCCTTTGACTTGGTGGAAACGGGTGCGAATTGCTCTACGGAGAGCGTTTTGCAGCCCGAAGAACATCGCTCGCCCTTTTCTGTTGGCTCGTGATGCGTCGGCCAACGTCCCATGAAGTTCAGCGGCTTCGACGATCGTACAAGTGGTTTTGGTAGTGATCCAATTGAGGAGGGTAGTTGTGATGGCTGTTCGTTTATCGTTGGGCAAGGCAAATGTGAGGTCACGGGTGTTAACTTCCCACCCAACCACTCGACGGATATGGGAGTGGGTCGACTCAAACTTGTCCCAAGAAATAGGATCAGGAATTCTTCCGTCGGGGTAGCCCACGATTTCGTAAAGCGCAATGATGCTGGCTGCTGCTGCCCGTGGAAGAAATTCTGTTGTGTCCGCATACAGATTATCATCCACGTGGTGGTCGTAAGTAGGTGCACGTCGGTGTCCTTTGGAGTCGAGTACTCCGGTATTCAAAGAGTCGGGAATAGCCCGTACGAATGCCTTGCGTTCGGTTGCGGTTGCTGGCGGTGCAAAGATAAACGGCGGGAGGAACTGTTGAGCTCGGGTTAGGATATCAGGTTCGTGCCACAAGTGCTGCGCTAATTGCTGGCGCGCTCGGGCAATCGGTTCCCAATTAGATGGGCTCGTATTGTCTCCGAAGGTTAAACCTGTGCTCATACTCAACGTTCCGTTTGAGATTGAACTGTGCATTGCAACCAGTTGGGGATTGTGTTTGATTCGAGGGAAGGCACATTGTACGTCGTCGTCACCTGTATGACGGTCAGAATCTGGGTACGTAAGGGCCAGGTTCCACTGCCAGATGCAAAAGTTCAAGAACGATTGTGCAAAGTGGAGCTTTGGTTCGTTGTGTTTGCTCGTCCAATCATTGATTGCCATTGCTCCTGGCCATGGACGAAAGCTACTATCTGATAAGGGGCGAGGTTTCCGGCGGTCATGGAGTACGTCCACTAATCCTTGCGGCGAAAGGTGAGCATTCAGGGTGAAATGAATAAGGGCGGGATCCATAATGAGTGTGAGACCTCGCCTGCTTTGCTTCACAATGGTACTGGCGAAGACGCTTTGGTTGTTTGACACCGAATCGTGGTTGCCATACTTGTAGAATGCTTGGAAATTTTCTTCAGTTGCCTCCCCTTGACACAACGCTGGTGCTCCAACAGTCATGATACGACGAAGGTCAGTGAAAATATCCTTCGAGACAATTGTTTTCAATTTATCAAGGATCGCAGCAGGATTGAGATGCGCGTTTACGTGAGGCCCCCCAATCCATCGTACCATCGATGCGACATCCCCATTGAAGTGGAGGAGACACGCCGAGGTCATGGCCTTCCAATCATCGCGGATGGTAGTGGTCTGATCCCAATCATTTTGGAAGCCCTGGAGAGGCAGGAAATCAACGCCTCCATATTTTTTCTGCAATATGTGCAACTGTCGTGCACGACGTGATGCTTTTTCGAGTCGTTTGATATCGCGGCAAGAGAGAAAGCCGCTTTTATACAAAGGTAACAATATGTGGCGAAAACATTTTTGTGCAAAAAACGAGTGCGAAATGGAATCCTTACCAAATGGCTGAGCAAGTTTCGTATTCACGCTCGGTGGCAGAACGAGCGTTGCGAATGTATCGAGGCGTTTCGATGTAAGCGCTCCCGTTGTCCACGTGTCACTGCCCAACAAGACTTCTGACGAAGGTGCTCCTGAGATACTTGCTGGCGCTGGTTCAGGGGGTTGGGTGGCGGTTCGACTACTTAGAAGGCTTACAGTCTGCAGATACTGAGACGTGATTGGGTTAGAGATTTCCATGTTTGTCAAGCTTGCTGATGGTGGATGACAGTGCATCTTGTCTTTCGATGTCGCAGTCGTTGGCAATCCTGTTGGTGTTATCGATAAAGAACGGTGCGGATGATCTTGCGATGCTTGACTTCCGCGGTGGTTTGCGATACTTGCTGCGCTCTTTCGGCTGACATCTTTGGCTGCACGAGGTTGTGCTGATAGTACTACTACAGCAGGAAGTGCAGAAGAACTACATATCGAAGATGGGACAGAACGCGATGGCTTGGCATTTGGCGCGTGCAATCGATAGTTGGGGAAAAAGGCGACAACTAAAGGTGCAATGGTGACAAGTTAGGTAAGGTTTTTGCTGAATCATGGATATGATGAGTGCTTATGGCCGTGGGTTTGCTACGTTACCTGGTGGATTAGCCCATGAAGCAACATCGGGATGCCAGCTGACCTTGTCGTTGTTGGCTATCCATGCGACGAGTTTGTCTTTAAGCTCGCGATTGACTTGGTTGAGCTGGACAGGGAAATGGTAGTAAGCGCAATTGGGCAGAGGACAAGTGCGTCCTTCATATGCACTTCGGCAGCATAGCACGGTGAATTGGTTTGGGCGGTTAGGGTGTGGGAATATGGCTCCTGGGTGCGGTAGCTTTGTTGGGGTCGGAGCGGCATGGACAAGTACTGTTTTTCCCGGTAGGGTTTGGCCATTGCTGTTTGGGCTTTGGTTCGGTGTCACCACGTGAGGTGGGTTGCCTTGAGAATGCTGGCGACTTCTTCCCCCTCCCGTTTGTTGAAATGGACGGTTGCGAGTGTTGTTGTTGGGTGTGCTCGGAGTTACATCTGTGCTGGCTTCTCGCTTACGGGAGTTCTCTTTCGTTTGCTCCGGTTGGAACAATTTGTAAATAATAGATGCATCCTTATAAGTGCCCGCTGTCATTGTCAGTATGGTACCCTGGAAATTTCGGCGAAGCTCTGTTCCTTGATGTTGCGCCATATCAAAGATGAGTGGGGAGATCGCGGTTCCGTTTTTCAACGCGGCTTTGTAATTGGTTTTACGGGCTTCAGAAACGAAACCTGCAATTGTAGATTGGATATCTTGCCCAACATTGAATATGACTTCGCGTATATTGCGGTGCAGGGCAGCCCACTGGCGACCTTCATTAGTGCGCAGGATTTGAGCGAATTTCGTGACTTCGATCCATAGGAGTGGAGGGTTAGCACGATCGAATTCGATGATGACGCACATGATGGCATAGAAATTGCCAATCATTTCGTTGATATCAGGTAGGGTACCCATGCATCCAGTGTGATAGAGTTCGGTAGCTTTGGCTCCAATCCGACTTCTGTCTTCTTCAACTTGCTCTTGTTGAGTAAGTTTGGTTTCACCTTCCTGCCTCGTTTTGTAATTTGCACTCCACGTGCGGGGAGGCGCAAAATGGTGGATACCAACGTTACTCTTGACGCCTTCGGGGTTCAGCACGGTGTGCTGGTACTCCCACTGTCCTGTGCGCAACGCAGCGGTAAGTGGTTGATCAAACATACGAGGGAAGATGTTACTTGCTGATGCGTAACGATCGTCCTGGGTACTCAGCTCAGCTGCCATAGATTCGACTGCTTCTTGCATCGCCTTCGTTGCCTTGGAATTCTTGTTGGCGGTGAGTACAGGAATAAAGAGAGGGTGGATTTTGGCTTTCACAAACGTTTTAGTGGAGACTCCACTGTCCTCGTCATGAATATCTTGAATTGTTGCAAACAAGATGCTGTAGAATCGCATAGCATCTTCGGCCTCGCTCGCCTTCTCACGCTCGATTCCTGTCAAGGTCTTGGACGAAGACTCAGAGATTGCTTTTGCCAATCCGTCAAGTAGGGCCGAAAGACCGGTAGGATTATGCTGGGCGGTGAGATCAATTGTATTTGGTGCAAAGTTGTGAGTAGGGACATTGTTTGCTCGGGGAGGCGTAAGATTGAGAATTTTAGTACCGTAGACAATAATTACTTTGTCTCTTTCCTCCCGGACTGTTTGTGCAACGTCGTGATACAGAGGGTCATCTGGTGTCAAAAATGTTACAATTGTAGTGAAACGCGATGCGAGGTTACGGTTTTCATGGAGAAATTCACCTTTTTCGATGCCCGCGTAGTCGAAGAGAGTGTTGGTTGCTTGGATAGAGTAGTTATCCAGGTTGCGAATACCATACCTCATGGATTCATACCAAATCGCTTCCATACTATCGCTTGCAAAGTTAGCGAGAGTAGGGGTGGAAAGAATCGACATGTTGGGTTCGGTTTGGATGCGAACGCCGCTGGTAACAGGGTAAACCTTTGGAATTGCAACAAAGCACGGTTCCTTAGTAGCCACATTGAGATTGACCATGATGCGATCTGGTCCTGGTGGGATGGGCTCTTGGCCTTCAGGTGGTGGTAATCCTTCTTCTTCGAGGGGGTCGGTTTCAGACGTGGCGAGGTGGTACTTGGTGATATCAGGACGAGACTCGCAGATACTCACGACATCTCCCCGGACGTCTTTCATCCTGATAGTAACTGGGCAGAGGAGGTCCATCGAGTCCCCAAGACTGCCAGCGAAGACATCCTCGTTGTTGCGTCCCACGGCTAGGAAAAGGCAAGAGAGGGTTGCCATCTTGAAATTGGGTTGGATGAAAACAAGTTGTTTGACCACGTTTGTATCGCAAAGGGTAGCGAGTCTGGTGAGAGGAGCACAGGTCTTGGCAAAGGTGGACACAACTCGAGCTGCGTGAGCTGGGTTGGGTTCGCCTGCGGTAGCAAAACTGGAGAGTTGAGCAGACGCTGCGGCTTGAAGAGCTAGTTCTCGGACGGATAAGTCCTGGGAGGCGACGATCAACGACATCTTGGTAGGTTTTAGTTTGAAGGGAAGCGTATCGACAAATTCGACGGATTGTGAGATCTGAATTTAGTTTACGGTTGGTTTTTGGGATGTGTGCGTGGCTCAGAACTCTGTGTTTGAGCTTGAGAGGATTTTTTTATTCTTATTTTTTATATACCATGTGTGTCTGGACCCGATTGAACAGTAGTTAAATGAATTCGATATTATACATGATGTATTTGGTTTTTTGTTGTAAGTACTCTACGTTAAGTAGAGGAGAAGGAGTGCATTGGAGATGTGAAATTAGATTAGTTTGGCTCCCCATCGTTGATTAATGATGGGTGTTTAAGAAATGTGAATGAGATGAGAATTATTGATTCGTCGGATGGGGTTTGGATTTAAGTGCATGTGTGCGCAAATTGTTACCGAGGTTGAGCCGCAAAAGAGCAGAATCAATACATAGACGGGGTGTCGAATAGCCGGTCATTTTCAGACATAAATGCACAGCATAGGACATAGGAGATTCTGTTTGGTCTTATCTATAGAGGTTTCGTACTATACACCTAGCTGGGTATGTTTTCTTGGAAACGTGAAATGAAAATGAACCATGATTACGAGAAATTGTGTTCGGAGGTTGGTAAACGACCATGGGATGATTTTACGGGTAACAGAATGATTGCTTTTGTAAGATGCATCTCTTCTCCTCTGTTCTATTAGTAGAACATGTATTGTATACAAAGGGGTAGTTGAAGATACAATGTAGCGATACTTGTTTTGGCCAATTGCGTGTTGTATTTTGTAAACGATGTACCTTTCTGGGTCTCGATCGTAATGGGTATTGCAATGATTGAAATGTTTTGTTTCGCAGGAAACGGAAATATAAGGAATGGTCGAATGATGTACCTTTTGGTCTCGATCATTGCCGAAGAGATAAATATGAAATTGGGCGCGCTAGATTAGCCGCGAGAAAAGCAGCAGAATCGTGCTTGGTGTAACAAAAATGTTGTACCTCTCTGGGTCTCGAACACTTCGAGATAATAGAGCTTAGTTAGTAGACATTCACGGGTGCCTTGTTGACATTGTTATGTATAGAAGCGAAAAAATGCATCAGCAGATGTGTCATCACAAATGCATTCAAATCGTTCAGATACAAACAAGTGAGCGATTTCCATCAGGGAGTTGTTATTTTCCGTCAACTGGCCCGCTTGGCGTTGACTGTCCTAGGGCCGACAGTAATGTACTACGTAGCGACTGTGGGCAGATAGACAGTAAGATTGGTAGGACCGTATAGAGGTACCGTCTACTGTTGCATTGGCTTATTGTCTTATCTGCAAAACTTGACGAGCCTCGATTCCACGTTCCTACTTGTACCACTGGCAAGGAAGTTGAGTGAACCAATCCGTTGATAGGGGATTACCTTCTCCTCGCATCATTCTGCTGGAACCCACCTTCTTCGTCATGTCCACGATGATAAGGACAGCGGCAGTGCGGAAGCAACACCCACATTTGCGTTCGTTTGTGACGACTGTGAATGGCGATGCCAGCGTGGGATCTCGTGTCAGCAAGAGACCGCTCAACAAGTCGCCTCGGGGAGTTGCTGCGTCAAAGCTCAAGACCCTTTATCAGAGCAATTCTATCCAAGATCCGAGTAAACAACCATCGACAACCCTGGATGGTCACTCGACGACACATTTCGTCAAAGGCGGCACCCCATGCGACCCAGCACCCCCTCCGTTCACCCTGGCGGATTATGGAGAAGAATCACTTTACACTCTCATATTACTTCGCCATGGCGAATCAGAATGGAACTCTCAAAATCGTTACACTGGATGGTGTGACGTAAATCTGACCAAACGTGGCGAAAGCGAAGCGAGAGCCGCTGGACGATTACTGTATGAGAACGGTATCGAACTTGACCACGTATTTACTTCCGTTCTCAAAAGAGCTGCCTTCAGTGCTAATATGTGCCTTAACATGGCTAAGCAGCATTGGGTACCTGTTACGAAAACATGGCGCTTGAATGAACGACATTATGGT
The DNA here is from genome assembly GCA_022925895.1 of Fragilaria crotonensis. Classification (NCBI taxonomy): domain Eukaryota; phylum Bacillariophyta; class Fragilariophyceae; order Fragilariales; family Fragilariaceae; genus Fragilaria; species Fragilaria crotonensis. The sequence continues at coordinate 70,320 of JAKSYS010000054.1, read as the reverse complement.
TCACTGCAAGGTTATAATAAGGATACTGCGTATTCTGAACTAGGGTTAGATCAGGAATTGGTCATGCAGATGAGACGATCCTATGACACACGGCCACCGAGAATGGAGGATGACCATCCATACTGGCATGGATCGGATCGAAGGTGAGTGATTCCTGAAGATGCTCGTTGCTGATCGAACATTATTAACCTCTGTCCATTTTCTACCCGTGGGAAAAGGTATAAGAAGTTATCTCCAGAACAACTGGATCGATCGAGGGCAGAATCGCTCAAAGACACAGCAGATCGGATTCTGCCGTTTTTCAACTCAGTTATCTGTCCCAGTATCAAGTCTGGAAACAAGTGCATGATTGTCTCTCATGCAAATACAATACGAACACTGATCAAGCATATCGACAATATCTCTGACGAGGATATCAAAGGCATGTCTATCCCGACAGGCATCCCATTGCTCTATCGACTGGATCAAAATTTGATGCCGGTGGATCCTAACTATGAGCTTGAATTCCAGTACATGGTCGAACCTAAAGGGTACGTTTCAACTTTCAACGCCTGGAATTTTGGTTGTCGTCTTAATGTCATGACATATTGCTGACCTCTCTCCCAATAGTTACACATGGGGTACTTCACGCAAGCACGGTTTTCACGGTGTTTATCTTGGAGATTTGGAGCGATTGCAAGATATTCAACGCAAGCGTGATGTCACCAATCGAGACTGGCAGCGCATCATTCTGCGGAATATTGCCAAGTCATTGATCAAACCGGAGGAGGGTGGAGTGCAGGTTGATTTGAATGGCGACGAGGCCCTAAGCGAAAGTCTGGCCAACACTGTTGTCTTCGAAACTCGACAACTCTGGTGGCAGCTTCACACGAAGATGAGAGAAAAGCCTGAGTATGAGAAAATGCTATTGCTTGTCAGGATGAAGGACCACTTAGAAGAGCTGATGTACACCCGTCGACAAAAATTCTTGACGTATCAGGGCTTTGAAAGCATTGTTAAAAAGCTACACCTGGATGCTGAAGGACAAATAATTGAACCTTTCGTTGCCCTTGCCGACCAGGAAGATAGAAATGAGCGTCAAAGGATCTGGCATGAGAACCTGGTCTTGGATCTGGAAGAAGAATGTTTAATTAAGTAGCGGGCTAGGTTGCAGTGCCAATAACGTGCCCTCTAGAGCGAAGAGTAAAGTTCCATTATAGAGCCATGAAACCGATTCCGAGCTGCTTCCCGTCAATCATGCTACGTAGCTTTCGCTATTGCCTGTGTGAGTTGCCCGCCCGGATTCGTTGGTGAGAGCTCGGGAATTTCAGGGAATTCTCATGAAGACTTGTGGCATTCTCATTACCAGGCAGTGGTGTTGGTCCGGAACCAAGGATGTAGACATGAGATTCTCTGCAATTCGTTAGCCATCAGGTTTAGGAGCGCAGGATAATGTTCAGGTGGTGCCCTCGACAAAATGTGGATCCAGTATGTGTTGGTTCCTCTACCGTATCACTTGTATTTGTTCCAAAGGGTATGATACGCTCTACCGGTAGTAGTATGTACCGTACATGATAGCACTCAAGTTTCGAGCTGCGAGATGCTGTGTGTGCAGGTAGAAAGTCTTGGTAGTGGTACAAGTACGTGGCGTACTACAGTACTGAAGTACTCGCAGTCGAATCGAAGGTAGTAGGCGCTACTGGCTACTGTCTACTGGCTTCTGATGGTAGCGCTGAGCGCCGAGTCATGCGGGAACAGACAAGTCAAGTAAAGGAATACACATGGTTCAATGAAACACGCCCATAATATAACATTTCATCGAATACGTTTATTTCTTTATATCGATGTATGCGTTGAAGCGCGCGGTGGTGTTCACTTCGGAATTTATGAATAGTCTCAGGATTCTTAGATGAACGCTGAAGGCCTCTGCATGACATTACCACACCAACAATCCTTTCTTCACCCTTCACCTTCCAACAACCATTCATCAACTATAATTGCTTCCAAGCGCAGCATGCGTGACTCGGAGCTTCTTCAATGCTTCTATGAACCTTGGTGCCTTTCTGGAAGCGACGACAACGCATTGGTCAATGAAAAAATCATTCCCGAACCTGCCATAACAAGTATGCTTCGAAACATCCTCGCAATACCCGTTGTGCACGAAGAAATTATCTCTAGTTTGTGCCATAAACCAGAGAAACAAGATGAAAGGGCAAGGGTTCTGGTGGCGGATAACCAATACCTCGCCAACGTCACGGGCGTATGCTGCAATGCTGTTGCAAACATCATTGCCACGACTTACGAAATCCCGTTTGAAAACAGTGCGAGGAAAAAGGCCATAACAATACGTGAGCGCCAGAGCTGTGGTAGTCGTAGGAAACGTGCTGACATGGTTCGATCGGTGTTTACCAACGTCACGATGCTCCGTGCTTGCGATAACATGCATGTTGAATGCATTTCAATTGACGGTCTCTCCGAGCGCCCAATGCCGATACGAGTGAGGAGGACGGACATGTGGAAGGATCATGTCGAGTCCACCAAATCAGAAAAGGTTATCGTTGCAATCGAAGCTACCCATGTATGCCTTCTGGACGTTTGCATCCGAAGTGGTCTCTTTTCTGATGAGTTGGAATCCCCGTTTGTAATGGGGAGCAACTTCGTAGGCATTGTTCACGATGGCGTCCTTCCTGCAGGTTCTCGAGTGGCGGCATTGACCAAGACGGGAGGAAATGCGCGGTATGCTTTGATTTCACCTGAAGTTCTGGTTAAGGTCCCGAAGAGACTTGACTCAGCAGAAGTGGCTGCTGTGATGTCTACGTACCTTCCGGCCTTTCAAGCTCTCCACCACGGACGAACCCAGGAAACCAAACATTCCGTGGGTTCTTTGAAGGGCAAGAAAATTCTTCTTACTGAAGGCGCATCCATAATGGAAATCCAAGCGGTAGTAGAACTTGCTCGTGTGGCAGAAGCGGAGAGCGTTCACATCATTTGCGAATCTCGATATCATAGTTATGTTGAAATTTATCTCGCCGCCAAACCCCTGGGTGTTGACATTGAAGTCTGGCTTCCAGAAGTTAAGGGGCAGATGGATATTATCATCGACTACGAATACTCAAACAACCGCAGCGAAATCCCCGCTGCACTGACTCCAGGAGGTCGGCTGGTATGGTTCGCTCACCCACCCACAAAACGGCCAGGGACGCTAGTGGACGTCGATTGCATCTTGAACTATGCCACTATCCTCACTCAGGATCATGCATCCATTTACAACGCGTTCGAGAATTGGAACCGCGAGGAGTCAAGAGAGGACGCCAGGTTTTTATTTGATTTGCTTGGTGATCGAAGGATAAGACCAAAGGTGGATCGCTTCATCAACCTCAGCGGAGTCCGAAAGGCACACGACGATTTGATCAAAGGCGGCGTATTCGGGGCTATCATTTGTGAGCCATGGAAGGACGAGAACTTCTAGAGGAAAATCTGTTGGTCGATGATTACTGACGCGTTCCAAATTGCCATTCGCGACGCTTTTGAATGTTTGAACCGGTTGGATAGCCTCATAATTCGATTGTATTAGTACATTTAGCGACAACGGTATTTCAGTAAAGGGGTCACGGGGTGGCGACGGTGGACCTCGTCCCACTGTCATTCACACACCTCGATTATTATGAGTGCAGCATGGCTCATCATGGTAACAAATCCTCCTTCAACATGTTCAACAATTGAGCTATGTCTTGATCTCCACACGCCTCAAACACAGCAAGACTCATCCAGGTCACGAATCAGGACGATCGAACGTCTCCTAATCTATGTTAAACGCGAGAACAATGGCTTGATCTATATGTAAATATTCTTGAAGAGGGCGCTGTTCTTAGATTCTAGCTTTGACACCAGATGGTATGATTCAATGTTTTGCTTATAATTGCATGGGCTCTGGGGAATTGTCGTTGATCAGAATGCCAACTCCCACAGCACCATCCTTCGCTCTTTGCAGCGCCTCCTGGTCAACGTTGGTTGCGAGCCATGGGTGGGTTAGAGCTTGTTGTGCAGTGTAACGATACTCAGTATTGTATGACAACAAAGTTGATACAAATGCCATGGCCTCATCAGAAACGTCTCGAAAGAGCTCGTGTGGAAATGTATACTCCCCTTGAACGATGGAAGCCTTGATGGCTTCATCGTTTTTTCCGTAGAAAGGAGGAGCGCCACTGAGAAGCATATATACGATCACTCCAAGACTCCAGAGATCGCAGGCTTCGGTGTAGGATTTCTTCAAAACCTCAGGGGCTACGTAGTATGAGGAACCAACGACTCTGCTCAATCGTTGTCCCGGAGTGAAGTGAGTCGACAAACCGAAGTCGATGAGTTTGAGAGGACTCCAAACATCCTTCCCGGATTCCAAGACCCAGTTCTCCAGTTTGAGGTCACGGTGACATATATGCCTGGAGTGCAAAAAAGCGACCGCAGACAGCATTTCCACCACCGTCTTGGCCGCGTAAGATTCGGTGACGCCATGCTTCGGGTGTGTGGTCAACAAGTGAAAGAGATCACCGCCGCGACCAAGCTCGGTTATTATGAACAGCTCATTGTCGACACAGAAGACGTCGTAGAGTCTAATCACATTCTGATGCCCGCGGAGCTCGCGAAGCACGTTGACCTCTTCCTGCAGCTTTGCTATGTACTTAGGGTCGTTTCGTAGCATGACGCATTTACAAGCAAACTTCTTTCGTTTACCAGAACGACCTGACGAGTGGCCCTCGGGTTCTCCTCTTGATGCAATGCATACCTGGCCGTATGATCCCTTTCCGATGACAAGATCACGGTGGAGGAGGTATGCAGGACGCCGTTGCGAGGGGGCCTGTGCAGCTGGGGTCTCTTCTGATACTGCTGGAGGAGGGTAGGTCGGTTGCAATGATTCCTGTGGAGTAGCTGGTGTATTGAACGACGGCGGAGCGTAGTGTTGCGGAGAAATGGCGGCATTCGTTGCCCCAGGACGCGACTGGTATTGATACTGCGCTGTTGTAGTAGTCATTGCTGTTGAAGATCCATTGCCTTGTGCCTGCCGTTGTGGTCTCGACCGACTTGAGTCAGCACGACTAGGTCGAGGGCGATCTTGAGGGTCGACTACATTCAAGTCTCTCGATGGCCGATTTCTGGATGCATCATATACTCTATTCGAAGACTGACTGACTCCATTGGTATTCATGTTGTTCGATTGGTACTTGTTATTCCTCCCGTCTTGATCAACATCCATCGATATATTCGCTGAAGCAGGTGGTGTGTATCCCCCCATTGGGTGAGAATGAGGAGGGATATTTGCTTGAGGTTGAAGAAAAGGAACAGTTCCTTGCGCTGTGGCCATTTCCGTTGGTGGCGGCTGGAAAGTCTCTGCAATGCTGTTGGATTGAGGGCCGCTGGTATGATGATCAGTATCCCTGCGAAGCCACTTGCTCATTGTCTTCTTGACAGCAGATTTGGTGGGTTTCTGGAGGACAAAGAGCTTGAAAGTCACTGAATGCAGGTGTACAACAGGTTGACGGCCAATCAAATCTCAAATCAAACGATGGCTTGATTGCTTCAGATGTCGCTTCAACCGATCCGGCTCACTTTCGATCCAATCGAGAATTTATCGCCTCACAACCAAAGGGTATTGGAAACTCGTAGCCGCGCACGTAGGATTCCAACACTCCGAAGGGAGTAAAAATGACAGCAATCGATAAATGCTCCTGGAGCCTGAAATTCTATGCAATGATCAAATCAGATGCAGTTGAATCAAGAGTGATGACCACAACGGAGTGCAGAGAGTCAAGAGCAGCTTCTACCAGATCCAAAACTCACTCGCCCTGAGCAATGATGTTCACACCTTGATTCTGATCTTTATGGTAGTGAAAAACACCACGAAGACTCGCCGGTTATTTGGTTTCCAATTCCACTAGTACCCTTGGTACAAAATGTACTAGTGCGTAAAAGGAAATAACTGCCAGAGGAAATCAATACGATAACAAGTGAGTACGAATCATTCAACAATATATATGTACACGTATACAACAAAACCGACAAAAATTGGGAGAGGTCCCCCGTGAAAGCCAAAAATTTCGCGAGTCCGTCGTACATTCGTGCGACGAGCCCGCCCACCATCTCGCCAAAACGCACTGTACGAAGATACAGCTATGACACTGTACAGGAAACCTACAGGCAACGGCGATGACTTTAGCGGAACCCGCACCCTTCGAGAGTTGGGATACCTCGCTGTGGCGGTCGGATTTCACCAACAATGACATCAGATGAAAATGGCCGCATACCCACAAGACTGACGCCAATCTTTGCGGGTATGCCTCAACTAAACTTAAACAAATAGACATCAAGCTCCAGGCATATTCCTGTCTTTAGGGAGGTCGATCACCCGTACAGGAACACGTCGACGAATCAACGTTTAAAAGTGTCATGCCATTTATGAAGGACCCATCAACTTACCTCTGTCCCGTTTCAAGGAAGTCAGGTGATGTTAGTGTGAAGATACCTCGGTGGAAACAATTTCCAACAACGATGTTGATCTGCCCGACAAATAGGTGATCTCTCTAGAGAGGAGGTGTGTTGATAGTTGATACACTCTCTCACTTTTTTATCACTCGGTGCTAAGAGCTGTGAATTGCAACCCAGTATATTTAATATACATACTCGTAGTACCAGTTGCTTATGGGTAACCCTTGTATTTCAGGCGTAAGATTACCATGCATCGAGTACTTGTATAGTACCAGGTACCTGCCAACGAACACCCGTGGATCCAATGATGCAGGAAGACAAGAAAAATGTTACCCTTAAAATAACGTTCTTATTTTAGCATTAAGGACAGGGATAGTTGTTTTGATCATGAAGGCACCGGGTCTCGGTTAAGTGGCTCTCTCTCTACTACTAGAGAGCAGTAGAAAGCGCGCCAAGTTTTGAAAATGTCACTGAAGGTGTATTGGATGCACTACTACGAGTACTTGTACCTGGTACATTTCCGGTGTTTTGCAACCGAAGTAGTATTTTCAACTCCCTCCGGTATGTGTATACGACAGGGACCTGTAGAACTTGCAGGTACTGTGACAAAAACGCAGTGCGGAACATCAGGATCTTTTGCAACCCAGTTGCACGTAGGGTTGCAAAATTTCTACGAGAGAACGGCGTTGGTTTGCAACCCAATCCGTGTTTTTGCAACTCGAATTAGTCAATCACAGCAGTACCAGGTACAGTACCAAAGTAAGGGTGCATTGGGGTAACCCTGATTTTCACGAGTTCTCAGATACCGGGTCTACTACTAGCACTACCCACTACCCACTACTCCACTACTCCACTACTCCACTACCCACTACTCCACTACTCCACTACTCCACTACTCCACTACTCCACTACTCCAGTGCTCCGGTCCGTTCCTCACTACTCCTGTACAGCGTCAACCAGCAAAGGAAGAACAAGCATATAAACATGGTGTCTGGATTAGAATTCTTTTGCCTTAAAGGCACACTTGTTGACAGTTTTCTTTAAGGTTGAACAAATAGATAGATGATGGGTATGCTATGCAGCTATTGTGATGTAAAATCATGAAGATGATATGATTTGTCAAGTCTTCATTCTTTGAGTTTTTCCTTAACATGGCATCAGGACAGGTGAGTCACTCAAATTGAGTCCAATTTACAAAATCAAGTGGGTATGACTTTTTTGCATGTTACACATTCATGTCAAATGTATGTGTTGTTATGAGTCTGCTGTTGTGGAAGTGGTTCTTGAGTCCTCAGAAAGGAACACATTCGAATTGCTGGTGATCTGAACAACAGGAATATCTTGGAGTTTGTGGTGAAACTCATGCTTTTTGCAACTGACACTGGTTCAATTAAATTAGTAGCCAGTGCTGGTAGTTCTTTGGAATGTGCCATAGGATAAAAAATGAGTTGTCAACAAAATTTATTTTTCAAAAGTGACTGTGACTGTGACCATGCCTGTTGAGTTGTTTTTTGCTGGTGATGTTAGACTTGGCAAAACGTATGTAGTGGATCCTCACACCTTCACTAGCTTGCTGGAACATCAGTCTGACTACTTTAACACTGTGATTTCATTTACTTGTTGTTACAGTAGTCAGCAATTAAACTACGAAGATAAAATTCACACAAGCAGGAAAAATCCCGAATTTAATGTGTTCTAACTTGTGAACGGTCACTCCTCACCAAAAACAAGTTACTAGTACAGTAACACCATGTGTTTTAGGGTGTACTACAATATGCTGGGTAGTCACTACATAAATCTTCCTGAATGAATACAATCAAATCACCAATTTCTCAATCTGTCCAGGTACTGTGGTAGTTTGATTTGTCCAGATACTCTGTCCATGCTTGTACTGCTGGAGTTCTTGGAGTAATAAAGTACTGTACTCCAAATAATTTTCTTATCCTACATTCAGCTCTGACTGTCACAACACCTCAGGAGTACTAGCTAACTACTTCCAATTTCCAGTTCAACCCTCCTGTATGACCTTTGCATAAAATTGTCAACAATGACTGAACCTGGCTGTCACATACGTTAGTCTTGTGGAAATCATGATTTTCAAGCTTCAATGCTGTATTTATACAGACTTTTGTGTTGATAGTGAGAGGAGGCACTTAATAGATTGCAACCAGCCACAGTCCCCTGCTTCTTAACAGAGAGAACAACAAGGTACACAACACCCTCTTTTTCTATGTAGTGGAACCATGAACCAGCATCACTAGAGCCAGCTCACAAGAAGGGTTGTTTCAAGGGTCTCTACTAGTATCTTGTGGACAGTACTATGGATCAGCTTCTCTCACACAGAAGCTAATCAAGAGATTAGTGGAGGGTGGGCCATATGACCATGTAGGAAACCCTCACCAGAAATGTTATGTACTTGTGGCTGGTGGGTGTGATTGATTCTGGTATCAGATGTGTGAACACTGGTTCTTGAGAGTGGTGCAAGTGGGAGGAAGACTCAAACACAAAGACTTGAAGGGGTGTGATGCTGCTTGTAATGCATCTGTTATTGATGCCATGGTACAATGAGCCAATTCTTTTTGTGCGTTTGTGCCTTGGAGCTTGGTACTTGCCAAGACCTCAAGTACTTCTGTTGATGCAGCCAGTCTTACTGTGGTGGGAATTTAAAGATAGTAGATAAGCCATGACCGTAGCTCTAGAATATATGCTGCTGGTGTTGCTTTGAAAAACCAAGAATGGAAGACCAGGATAAACTTCCTGGCATGCACAACTCTACTGAGAGATCCAAAAAGGCATACATGTCTTATGAGAAATGAAGACTACATTGTGAAAGATCTACACCAAGGAAAGTAATCTGGGGTCAGGCTGTTATGATTATGTTTGCAGTGTAATTTACTTAGATTATCATTTTTGAAAGACTTACTGGTTCTTATCTTTGATTGATTTATGACTTATAATGGAGTGTTGACAAACAACAAATAAGGTCACAATCCTACAGAGAAACAAAGAAAAAGCAGAGTATAAAAAATACTGTATTACCAGGTACTCGAGTACCTGGTACTGTTTTATTGTATTTGCGTTCAGTATAGTTATCCTGGTACATACTACTGTACCACGACAATAAAGTCAACATGCCGGTAGGTCTGTAGTTTTCATATCACGATGTATGGTGTATGGTACACAACTACAGCAGACGTGTAGAGCATGAGATGTGTTGCGATGTACTACGTACACGGAGTACCGAGTACCAAGTACCAAGACAGCAGGTGCTATTCAGGAAGCAAGAGGTCTAATTTTTCGATATTCTCCTTCAGTACGGTACATGTGCGCTCGGTGTGATGCATATTCTAGGAATTGATCCAGTAGCGTGGACTTGGTACATCTGGCTACGTTTTGTACGATTAATACTAGGCCTACGGGGTTGCACAACCGGTTGCAAAAAAAATGGGTACGGGCACATTTCCGGTGTTTTGCAACCGAAGTAGTATTTTCAACTCCCTCCGGTATGTGTATACGACAGGGACCTGTAGAACTTGCAGGTACTGTGACAAAAACGCAGTGCGGAACATCAGGATCTTTTGCAACCCAGTTGCACGTAGGGTTGCAAAATTTCTACGAGAGAACGGCGTAGGTTTGCAACCCAATCCGTGTTTTTTGCAACTCGAATTAGTCAATCACAGCAGTACCAGGTACAGTACCAAAGTAAGGGTGCATTGGGGTAACCCTGATTTTCACGAGTTCTCAGATACCGGGTACTCTAGCCAAGTACTACCGTACTCCACTACTCCACTACTCCACTACTCCACTACTCCACTACTCCACTACTCCACTACTCCACTACTCCACTACTCCACTACTCCACTACTCCACTACTCCAGTGCTCCGGTCCGTTCCTCACTACTCCTGTACAGCGTCAACCAGCAAAGGAAGAACAAGCATATAAACATGGTGTCTGGATTAGAATTCTTTTGCCTTAAAGGCACACTTGTTGACAGTTTTCTTTAAGGTTGAACAAATAGATAGATGATGGGTATGCTATGCAGCTATTGTGATGTAAAATCATGAAGATGATATGATTTGTCAAGTCTTCATTCTTTGAGTTTTTCCTTAACATGGCATCAGGACAGGTGAGTCACTCAAATTGAGTCCAATTTACAAAATCAAGTGGGTATGACTTTTTTGCATGTTACACATTCATGTCAAATGTATGTGTTGTTATGAGTCTGCTGTTGTGGAAGTGGTTCTTGAGTCCTCAGAAAGGAACACATTCGAATTGCTGGTGATCTGAACAACAGGAATATCTTGGAGTTTGTGGTGAAACTCATGCTTTTTGCAACTGACACTGGTTCAATTAAATTAGTAGCCAGTGCTGGTAGTTCTTTGGAATGTGCCATAGGATAAAAAATGAGTTGTCAACAAAATTTATTTTTCAAAAGTGACTGTGACTGTGACCATGCCTGTTGAGTTGTTTTTGCTGGTGATGTTAGACTTGGCAAAACGTATGTAGTGGATCCTCACACCTTCACTAGCTTGCTGGAACATCAGTCTGACTACTTTAACACTGTGATTTCATGTACTTGTTGTTACAGTAGTCAGCAATTAAACTACAAAGATAAAATTCTCGAGCAGGAAAAATCCCGAATTTAATGTGTTCTAACTTGTGAACGGTCACTCCTCACCAAAAACAAGCTACTAGTACAGTAACACCATGTGTTTTAGGGTGTACTACAATATGCTGGGTAGTCACTACATAAATCTTCCTGAATGAATACAATCAAATCACCAATTTCTCAATCTGTCCAGGTACTGTGGTAGTTTGATTTGTCCAGATACTCTGTCCATGCTTGTACTGCTGGAGTTCTTGGAGTAATAAAGTACTGTACTCCAAATAATTTTCTTATCCTACATTCAGCTCTGACTGTCACAACACCTCAGGAGTACTAGCTAACTACTTCCAATTTCCAGTTCAACCCTCCTGTATGACCTTTTGCATAAAATTGTCAACAATGACTGAACCTGGCTGTCACATACGTTAGTCTTGTGGAAATCATGATTTTCAAGCTTCAATGCTGTATTTATACAGACTTTTGTGTTGATAGTGAGAGGAGGCACTTAATAGATTGCAACCAGCCACAGTCCCCTGCTTCTTAACAGAGAGAACAACAAGGTACACAACACCCTCTTTTTCTATGTAGTGGAACCATGAACCAGCATCACTAGAGCCAGCTCACAAGAAGGGTTGTTTCAAGGGTCTCTACTATCTTGTGGACAGTACTATGGATCAGCTTCTCACACAGAAGCTAATCAAGAGATTAGTGGAGGGTGGGCCATATGACCATGTAGGAAACCCTCACCAGAAATGTTATGTACTTGTGGCTGGTGGGTGTGATTGATTCTGGTATCAGATGTGTGAACACTGGTTCTTGAGAGTGGTGCAAGTGGGAGGAAGACTCAAACACAAAGACTTGAAGGGGTGTGATGCTGCTTGTAATGCATCTGCTATTGATGCCATGGTACAATGAGCCAATTCTTTTTGTGCGTTTGTGCCTTGGAGCTTGGTACTTGCCAAGACCTCAAGTACTTCTGTTGATGCAGCCAGTCTTACTGTGGTGGGAATTTAAAGATAGTAGATAAGCCATGACCGTAGCTCTAGAATATATGCTGCTGGTGTTGCTTTGAAAACCAAGAATGGAAGACCAGGATAAACTTCCTGGCATGCACAACTCTACTGAGAGATCCAAAAGGCATACATGTCTTATGAGAAATGAAGACTACATTGTGTAAGATCTACACCAAGGAAAGTAATCTGGGGTCAGGCTGTTATGATTATGTTTGCAGTGTAATTTACTTAGATTATCATTTTTGAAAGACTTACTGGTTCTTATCTTTGATTGATTTATGACTTATAATGGAGTGTTGACAAACAACAAATAAGCTCACAATCCTACAGAGAAACAAAGAAAAGCAGAGTATAAAAATACTGTATTACCAGGTACTCGAGTACCTGGTACTGTTTTATTGTATTTGCGTTCAGTATAGTTATCCTGGTACATACTACTGTACCACGACAATAAAGTCAACATGCCGGTAGGTCTGTAGTTTTCATATCACGTGATGTATGGTGTATGGTACACAACTACAGCAGACGTGTAGAGCATGAGATGTGTTGCGATGTACTACGTACACGGAGTACCGAGTACCAAGTACCAAGACAGCAGGTGTTATTCAGGAAGCAAGAGGTCTAATTTTTCGATATTCTCCTTCAGTACGGTAAATGTGCGCTCGGTGTGATGCATACTCTAGGAATTGATCCAGTAGCGTGGACTTGGTACATCTGGCTACGTTTTGTACGATTAATACTAGGCCTACGGGTTGCACAACCGGTTGCAAAAAAATGGGTACGGGCACATTTCCGGTGTTTTGCAACCGAAGTAGTATTTTCAACTCCCTCCGGTATGTGTATACGACAGGGACCTGTAGAACTTGCAGGTACTGTGACAAAACGCAGTGCGGAACATCAGGATCTTTGCAACCCAGTTGCACGTAGGGTTGCAAAATTTCTACGAGAGAACGGCGTAGGTTTGCAACCCAATCCGTGTTTTTGCAACTCGAATTAGTCAATCACAGCAGTACCAGGTACAGTACCAAAGTAAGGGTGCATTGGGGTAACCCTGATTTTCACGAGTTCTCAGATACCGGGTACTAAGTACTACCGTACTCCACTACTCCACTACTCCACTACTCCACTACTCCACTACTCCACTACTCCACTACTCCACTACTCCACTACTCCACTACTCCACTACTCCACTACTCCAGTGCTCCGTCCGTCCTCACTACTCCTGTACAGCGTCAACCAGCAAAGGAAGAACAAGCATATAAACATGGTGTCTGGATTAGAATTCTTTTGCCTTAAAGGCACACTTGTTGACAGTTTTCTTTAAGGTTGAACAAATAGATAGATGATGGGTATGCTATGCAGCTATTGTGATGTAAAATCATGAAGATGATATGATTTGTCAAGTCTTCATTCTTTGAGTTTTTCCTTAACATGGCATCAGGACAGGTGAGTCACTCAAATTGAGTCCAATTTACAAAATCAAGTGGGTATGACTTTTTTGCATGTTACACATTCATGTCAAATGTATGTGTTGTTATGAGTCTGCTGTTGTGGAAGTGGTTCTTGAGTCCTCAGAAAGGAACACATTCGAATTGCTGGTGATCTGAACAACAGGAATATCTTGGAGTTTGTGGTGAAACTCATGCTTTTTGCAACTGACACTGGTTCAATTAAATTAGTAGCCAGTGCTGGTAGTTCTTTGGAATGTGCCATAGGATAAAAAATGAGTTGTCAACAAAATTTATTTTTCAAAAGTGACTGTGACTGTGACCATGCCTGTTGAGTTGTTTTTGCTGGTGATGTTAGACTTGGCAAAACGTATGTAGTGGATCCTCACACCTTCACTAGCTTGCTGGAACATCAGTCTGACTACTTTAACACTGTGATTTCATTTACTTGTTGTTACAGTAGTCAGCAATTAAACTACGAAGATAAAATTCTCGCGAGCAGGAAAAATCCCGAATTTAATGTGTTCTAACTTGTGAACGGTCACTCCTCACCAAAAACAAGCTACTAGTACAGTAACACCATGTGTTTTAGGGTGTACTACAATATGCTGGGTAGTCACTACATAAATCTTCCTGAATGAATACAATCAAATCACCAATTTCTCAATCTGTCCAGGTACTGTGGTAGTTTGATTTGTCCAGATACTCTGTCCATGCTTGTACTGCTGGAGTTCTTGGAGTAATAAAGTACTGTACTCCAAATAATTTTCTTATCCTACATTCAGCTCTGACTGTCACAACACCTCAGGAGTACTAGCTAACTACTTCCAATTTCCAGTTCAACCCTCCTGTATGACCTTTTGCATAAAATTGTCAACAATGACTGAACCTGGCTGTCACATACGTTAGTCTTGTGGAAATCATGATTTTCAAGCTTCAATGCTGTATTTATACAGACTTTTGTGTTGATAGTGAGAGGGAGGCACTTAATAGATTGCAACCAGCCACAGTCCCCCTGCTTCTTAACAGAGAGAACAACAAGGTACACAACACCCTCTTTTTCTATGTAGTGGAACCATGAACCAGCATCACTAGAGCCAGCTCACAAGAAGGGTTGTTTCAAGGGTCTCTACTATCTTGTGGACAGTACTATGGATCAGCTTCTCTCACACAGAAGCTAATCAAGAGATTAGTGGAGGGTGGGCCATATGACCATGTAGGAAACCCTCACCAGAAATGTTATGTACTTGTGGCTGGTGGGTGTGATTGATTCTGGTATCAGATGTGTGAACACTGGTTCTTGAGAGTGGTGCAAGTGGGAGGAAGACTCAAACACAAAGACTTGAAGGGGTGTGATGCTGCTTGTAATGCATCTGTTATTGATGCCATGGTACAATGAGCCAATTCTTTTTGTGCGTTTGTGCCTTGGAGCTTGGTACTTGCCAAGACCTCAAGTACTTCTGTTGATGCAGCCAGTCTTACTGTGGTGGGAATTTAAAGATAGTAGATAAGCCATGACCGTAGCTCTAGAATATATGCTGCTGGTGTTGCTTTGAAAAACCAAGAATGGAAGACCAGGATAAACTTCCTGGCATGCACAACTCTACTGAGAGATCCAAAAAGGCATACATGTCTTATGAGAAATGAAGACTACATTGTGTAAGATCTACACCAAGGAAAGTAATCTGGGGTCAGGCTGTTATGATTATGTTTGCAGTGTAATTTACTTAGATTATCATTTTTGAAAGACTTACTGGTTCTTATCTTTGATTGATTTATGACTTATAATGGAGTGTTGACAAACAACAAATAAGCTCACAATCCTACAGAGAAACAAAGAAAAGCAGAGTATAAATAATACTGTATTACCAGGTACTCGAGTACCTGGTACTGTTTTATTGTATTTGCGTTCAGTATAGTTATCCTGGTACATACTACTGTACCACGACAATAAAGTCAACATGCCGGTAGGTCTGTAGTTTTCATATCACGTGATGTATGGTGTATGGTACACAACTACAGCAGACGTGTAGAGCATGAGATGTGTTGCGATGTACTACGTACACGGAGTACCGAGTACCAAGTACCAAGACAGCAGGTGTTATTCAGGAAGCAAGAGGTCTAATTTTTCGATATTCTCCTTCAGTACGGTAAATGTGCGCTCGGTGTGATGCATACTCTAGGAATTGATCCAGTAGCGTGGACTTGGTACATCTGGCTACGTTTTGTACGATTAATACTAGGCCTACGGGGTTGCACAACCGGTTGCAAAAAAAATGGGTACGGGCACATTTCCGGTGTTTTGCAACCGAAGTAGTATTTTCAACTCCCTCCGGTATGTGTATACGACAGGGACCTGTAGAACTTGCAGGTACTGTGACAAAAACGCAGTGCGGAACATCAGGATCTTTTGCAACCCAGTTGCACGTAGGGTTGCAAAATTTCTACGAGAGAACGGCGTAGGTTTGCAACCCAATCCGTGTTTTTTGCAACTCGAATTAGTCAATCACAGCAGTACCAGGTACAGTACCAAAGTAAGGGTGCATTGGGGTAACCCTGATTTTCACGAGTTCTCAGATACCGGTACTCTAGCCAAGTACTACCGACTACTCCACTACTCCACTACTCCACTACCCACTACTCCACTACTCCACTACTCCACTACTCCACTCCACTACTCCACTACTCCACTACTCCAGTGCTCCGGTCCGTCCTCACTACTCCTGTACAGCGTCAACCAGCAAAGGAAGAACAAGCATATAAACATGGTGTCTGGATTAGAATTCTTTTGCCTTAAAGGCACACTTGTTGACAGTTTTCTTTAAGGTTGAACAAATAGATAGATGATGGGTATGCTATGCAGCTATTGTGATGTAAAATCATGAAGATGATATGATTTGTCAAGTCTTCATTCTGTGAGTTTTTCCTTAACATGGCATCAGGACAGGTGAGTCACTCAAATTGAGTCCAATTTACAAAATCAAGTGGGTATGACTTTTTTGCATGTTACACATTCATGTCAAATGTATGTGTTGTTATGAGTCTGCTGTTGTGGAAGTGGTTCTTGAGTCCTCAGAAAGGAACACATTCGAATTGCTGGTGATCTGAACAACAGGAATATCTTGGAGTTTGTGGTGAAACTCATGCTTTTTGCAACTGACACTGGTTCAATTAAATTAGAAGCCAGTGCTGGTAGTTCTTTGGAATGTGCCATAGGATAGAAAATGAGTTGTCAACAAAATTTATTTTTCAAAAGTGACTGTGACTGTGACCATGCCTGTTGAGTTGTTTTTTGCTGGTGATGTTAGACTTGGCAAAACGTATGTAGTGGACCCTCACACCTTCACTAGCTTGCTGGAACATCAGTCTGACTTCTTTAACACTGTGATTTCATTTACTTGTTGTTACAGTAGTCAGCAATTAAACTACGAAGATAAAATTCTCGCGAGCAGGAAAAATCCCGAATTTAATGTGTTCTAACTTGTGAACGGTCACTCCTCACCAAAAACAAGCTACTAGTACAGTAACACCATGTGTTTTAGGGTGTACTACAATATGCTGGGTAGTCACTACATAAATCTTCCTGAATGAATACAATCAAATCACCAATTTCTCAATCTGTCCAGGTACTGTGGTAGTTTGATTTGTCCAGATACTCTGTCCATGCTTGTACTGCTGGAGTTCTTGGAGTAATAAAGTACTGTACTCCAAATAATTTTCTTATCCTACATTCAGCTCTGACTGTCACAACACCTCAGGAGTACTAGCTAACTACTTCCAATTTCCAGTTCAACCCTCCTGTATGACCTTTTGCATAAAATTGTCAACAATGACTGAACCTGGCTGTCACATACGTTAGTCTTGTGGAAATCATGATTTTCAAGCTTCAATGCTGTATTTATACAGACTTTTGTGTTGATAGTGAGAGGAGGCACTTAATAGATTGCAACCAGCCACAGTCCCCTGCTTCTTAACAGAGAGAACAACAAGGTACACAACACCCTCTTTTCTATGTAGTGGAACCATGAACCAGCATCACTAGAGCCAGCTCACAAGAAGGGTTGTTTCAAGGGTCTCTACTATCTTGTGGACAGTACTATGGATCAGCTTCTCTCACACAGAAGCTAATCAAGAGATTAGTGGAGGGTGGGCCATATGACCATGTAGGAAACCCTCACCAGAAATGTTATGTACTTGTGGCTGGTGGGTGTGATTGATTCTGGTATCAGATGTGTGAACACTGGTTCTTGAGAGTGGTGCAAGTGGGAGGAAGACTCAAACACAAAGACTTGAAGGGGTGTGATGCTGCTTGTAATGCATCTGTTATTGATGCCATGGTACAATGAGCCAATTCTTTTTGTGCGTTTGTGCCTTGGAGCTTGGTACTTGCCAAGACCTCAAGTACTTCTGTTGATGCAGCCAGTCTTACTGTGGTGGGAATTTAAAGATAGTAGATAAGCCATGACCGTAGCTCTAGAATATATGCTGCTGGTGTTGCTTTGAAAAACCAAGAATGGAAGACCAGGATAAACTTCCTGGCATGCACAACTCTACTGAGAGATCCAAAAAGGCATACATGTCTTATGAGAAATGAAGACTACATTGTGTAAGATCTACACCAAGGAAAGTAATCTGGGGTCAGGCTGTTATGATTATGTTTGCAGTGTAATTTACTTAGATTATCATTTTTGAAAGACTTACTGGTTCTTATCTTTGATTGATTTATGACTTATAATGGAGTGTTGACAAACAACAAATAAGCTCACAATCCTACAGAGAAACAAAGAAAAGCAGAGTATAAAAATACTGTATTACCAGGTACTCGAGTACCTGGTACTGTTTTATTGTATTTGCGTTCAGTATAGTTATCCTGGTACATACTACTGTACCACGACAATAAAGTCAACATGCCGGTAGGTCTGTAGTTTTCATATCACGTGATGTATGGTGTATGGTACACAACTACAGCAGACGTGTAGAGCATGAGATGTGTTGCGATGTACTACGTACACGGAGTACCGAGTACCAAGTACCAAGACAGCAGGTGTTATTCAGGAAGCAAGAGGTCTAATTTTTCGATATTCTCCTTCAGTACGGTAAATGTGCGCTCGGTGTGATGCATACTCTAGGAATTGATCCAGTAGCGTGGACTTGGTACATCTGGCTACGTTTTGTACGATTAATACTAGGCCTACGGGGTTGCACAACCGGTTGCAAAAAAAATGGGTACGGGCACATTTCCGGTGTTTTGCAACCGAAGTAGTATTTTCAACTCCCTCCGGTATGTGTATACGACAGGGACCTGTAGAACTTGCAGGTACTGTGACAAAAACGCAGTGCGGAACATCAGGATCTTTTGCAACCCAGTTGCACGTAGGGTTGCAAAATTTCTACGAGAGAACGGCGTTGGTTTGCAACCCAATCCGTGTTTTTTGCAACTCGAATTAGTCAATCACAGCAGTACCAGGTACAGTACCAAAGTAAGGGTGCATTGGGGTAACCCTGATTTTCACGAGTTCTCAGATACCGGGTACTCTAGCCAAGTACTACCGTACTCCACTACTCCACTACTCCACTACTCCACTACTCCACTACTCCACTACTCCACTACTCCACTACTCCACTACTCCACTACTCCACTACTCCACTACTCCACTACTCCAGTGCTCCGGTCCGTTCCTCACTACTCCTGTACAGCGTCAACCAGCAAAGGAAGAACAAGCATATAAACATGGTGTCTGGATTAGAATTCTTTTGCCTTAAAGGCACACTTGTTGACAGTTTTCTTTAAGGTTGAACAAATAGATAGATGATGGGTATGCTATGCAGCTATTGTGATGTAAAATCATGAAGATGATATGATTTGTCAAGTCTTCATTCTGTGAGTTTTTCCTTAACATGGCATCAGGACAGGTGAGTCACTCAAATTGAGTCCAATTTACAAAATCAAGTGGGTATGACTTTTTTGCATGTTACACATTCATGTCAAATGTATGTGTTGTTATGAGTCTGCTGTTGTGGAAGTGGTTCTTGAGTCCTCAGAAAGGAACACATTCGAATTGCTGGTGATCTGAACAACAGGAATATCTTGGAGTTTGTGGTGAAACTCATGCTTTTTGCAACTGACACTGGTTCAATTAAATTAGAAGCCAGTGCTGGTAGTTCTTTGGAATGTGCCATAGGATAGAAAATGAGTTGTCAACAAAATTTATTTTTCAAAAGTGACTGTGACTGTAACCATGCCTGTTGAGTTGTTTTTTGCTGGTGATGTTAGACTTGGCAAAACTTATGTAGTGGATCCTCACACCTTCACTAGCTTGCTGCAACATCAGTCTGACTACTTTAACACTGTGATTTCATTTGCTTGTTGTTACAGTAGTCAGCAATTAAACTACGAAGATAAAATTCTCGCGAGCAGGAAAAATCCCAAATTTAATGTGTTCTAACTTGTGAACGGTCACTCCTCACCAAAAACAAGCTACTAGTACAGTAACACCATGTGTTTTAGGGTGTACTACAATATGCTGGGTAGTCACTACATAAATCTTCCTGAATGAGCGAATACAATCAAATCACCAATTTCTCAATCTGTCCAGGTACTGTGGTAGTTTGATTTGTCCAGATACTCTGTCCATGCTTGTACTGCTGGAGTTCTTGGAGTAATAAAGTACTGTACTCCAAATAATTTTCTTATCCTACATTCAGCTCTGACTGTCACAACACCTCAGGAGTACTAGCTAACTACTTCCAATTTCCAGTTCAACCCTCCTGTATGACCTTTTGCATAAAATTGTCAACAATGACTGAACCTGGCTTTCACATACATTAGTCTTGTGGAAATCATGATTTTCAAGCTTCAATGCTGTATTTATACAGACTTTTGTGTTGATAGTGAGAGGGAGGCACTTAATAGATTGCAACCAGCCACAGTCCCCCCTGCTTCTTAACAGAGAGAACAACAAGGTACACAACACCCTCTTTTTTCTATGTAGTGGAACCATGAACCAGCATCACTAGAGCCAGCTCACAAGAAGGGTTGTTTCAAGGGTCTCTACTATCTTGTGGACAGTACTATGGATCAGCTTCTCTCACACAGAAGCTAATCAAGAGATTAGTGGAGGGTGGGCCATATGACCATGTAGGAAACCCTCACCAGAAATGTAATGTACTTGTGGCTGGTGGGTGTGATTGATTCTGGTATCAGATGTGTGAACACTGGTTCTTGAGAGTGGTGCAAGTGGGAGGAAGACTCAAACACAAAGACTTGAAGGGGTGTGATGCTGCTTGTAATGCATCTGTTATTGATGCCATGCTGGTACAATGAGCCAATTCATTTTGTGCGTTTGTGCCTTGGAGCTTGGTACTTGCCAAGACCTCAAGTACTTCTGTTGATGCAGCCAGTCTTACTGTGGTGGGAATTTAAAGATAGTAGATAAGCCATGACCGTAGCTCTACTAGCTAGAATATATGCTGCTGGTGTTGCTTTGAAAAACCAAGAATGGAAGACCAGGATAAACTTCCTGGCATGCACAACTCTACTGAGAGATCCAAAAAGGCATACATGTCTTATGAGAAATGAAGACTACATTGTGAAAGATCTACACCAAGGAAAGTAATCTGGGGTCAGGCTGTTATGATTATGTTTGCAGTGTAATTTACTTAGATTATCATTTTTGAAAGACTTACTGGTTCTTATCTTTGATTGATTTATGACTTATAATGGAGTGTTGACAAACAACAAATAAGGTCACAATCCTACAGAGAAACAAAGAAAAAGCAGAGTATAAAAAATACTGTATTACCAGGTACTCGAGTACCTGGTACTGTTTTATTGTATTTGCGTTCAGTATAGTTATCCTGGTACATACTACTGTACCACGACAATAAAGTTAACATGCCGGTAGGTCTGTAGTTTTCATATCACGTGATGTATGGTGTATGGTACACAACTACAGCAGACGTGTAGAGCATGAGATGTGTTGCGATGTACTACGTACACGGAGTACCGAGTACCAAGTACCAAGACAGCAGGTGCTATTCAGGAAGCAAGAGGTCTAATTTTTCGATATTCTCCTTCAGTACGGTACATGTGCGCTCGGTGTGATGCATATTCTAGGAATTGATCCAGTAGCGTGGACTTGGTACATCTGGCTACGTTTTGTACGATTAATACTAGGCCTACGGGGTTGCACAACCGGTTGCAAAAAAAATGGGTACGGGCACAATACCGGACTTGTATTCGGTGGTAGGCTTTGCATGCGCACCTTGTACGTACGGCAAACCGCTAGATCAACTACCCTGGTACTAGTACTAGTACCGGTGGCAATCGATTAGTCTAATAGTTCAACCTTTTTACAGTAATCCACAATTTCAGTCACAAACCAACACGAAGCGCCGACAATGATCTTGGAGCCTGAAGAATGGCATCTCGGCTACGATCAGATCATTCAAGACACTCGGGGCTCTGATTCGGGGTCTGTATGGATTCTTGCCAACGCGGATGTCGATTCTTTGGCGGCCGCGCGAATCTTGACGTACATGCTTCGTGCTGACAGCATTCCATATCAGCTGCGCCCCTGTTGGTCTTACTCTTCCCTAACAACTCTCCTTCAAAAGGAAGATTCAACAGAAATTCGATCCCTTGTTCTCTTGAACCTCGGAGCTTCGCGAAATTTGACGAAACTCTTTGATGAGAACATGTTGTTGGCGGATGCCACTGTCTACGTAATGGACTGCCGAAAGCCAGTGCATCTTGCCAACGTTCACGCTGGTCGAAACGTGGTAATCTTTTGGGATGAAACGCAAGACAAAGACGACGTGCCGTCAGATGGTGATAATTTGAGTGGTAACGCTTCGACGACAGATGACGAAAATGACAGCAGCGAAGAAGGAAGCGATGACGATGACGATGAAAACGAAAATCCTGATGAGGGAGAGAATGAATTTGAAGAGGAGAAGCAGCCGTTGCTTACTCGTGAGAAACCTTCCAAAGAAAGACTTGATTCCGACTATGACGCCGAGGACGATGAAGACGAAATTGACGACGACGAGGAGGACACGAAGAAGAGGTCCGTCGCTGACGACGACGCGAAGCCTATTCGAAAGCGCCCCAAGGTAGCGGATGAAGAAAACAGCCAAACCACAGAAGAAGATGTAGAGACTTCTAGTCCTGAAAAAGAGGCTCTCGTGATGGCTCACTTGACACCCCGCGAACTGCACGACCAACGTCGCAATCGCCTTCGCGCATACTACTCTGGTGGGAGCTACTACGGTTCTCCTGTGGCGTGGGTCGCATATCGCCTTGCAACTCAAAAGCGATGGAATGATAACGGAGACTTGTTGTGGTTGGCTTGCGTTGGCCTTACTGACGCATACCTCCATGCTCGCATTGATGTCGCTGGCTACGCCAGTTTGTCTGTTGATCTGAAAACATATTGCCAAAGGATCTTTCCTAACGAAATGGTTGATCGCATCGATAAGACGATCTATGCTGAAAGTCTTTCGGGGAATGAAAAGGGCGTTCAGACACAGGTTACTTTGAGTGACAATGGCAAGATCCTTGCGGAAACCGACTACAGATTCTTCCTACTTCGACATTCCTCCCTGTTTGACAGCATGGTGTACTCCAACTACGTTGCCAGCCGCCTCCAAGTCTGGAGCCCTTCAGGTAAACAAAGACTTCAAGAGATGCTGGCAAAGATGGGCTTCGCTCTCGACGAATGTCGCCAACCATTTGCGTTTATGAACCCCCAGTTGAAGCGAAAGCTGCGCGACAAGATTGGAGAGTATTCTGCGGTGAGTATTCGGCTGAGACCAGCGTCTCGACTTCGCACCTTTGGCCAAACTCTCACCCTTCTAACTCACAGCAATATGGACTGGACAAGTTGGAGTTTACCAGCTTCAATCGTGTCACGGGCTACAAGTCCCTCATTTCTGCCAGTGACATGTCCTATGCCGTTACTGGTTTACTTGAGTCCGAGTCTCCTGACGCATTTCATGCGGCATTTGATGCCCTGAACGCCAAGGCGATCCCTAGCTCCACCTTGGCAGAGGGCTACTCAGTTTCGAATCTTGTCAATGGTGGAAATTTGTCGTCTGGAGGAATAGGAGCTGGCCTTCAGAAGGCCATGACCATGCAAAAGACAATTGTGGCAACTGCGATGAGTTTAATTGAGCGGAAGGCGATTACACGTCTTCGGCATTTCCGGTACGCCTTCGTCACCTGTACCAGCCAGGAGTCCAAGGATAGCTTTCTAGCCGCAAATCAGTCCAAGCATGCAGAACCAAAACATCATGCTTTTGGTCAACCGCTTGCCTTGACTCGATTGGCTCATTGGTTGATGGATATGCACCGCGAAAACGGAAAGTGGGCGGGCAACAAGAGTCGTCCTCTGGTCTTGTGTGCCGAGAATCCTGCCACCAAGACATACTTGGTGGTTGGATATGAGTTCCCCGACCGGCACGGAATGTTCCTGAAAAATCACTTTGGGCAGCACTTTCGTATGACGTGCTCCTCGATGCAGGGTTCCTTCAAACTTGATAGCTTCGACAGCCATGTTGTGGAAGTAGGCGCCAATGACGTGCAGCGTTTCATCGAGCAGCTTCATTATATGATGGATAGTATGTAATAAGCTAGGGACCGGTGGTTGCAGGGGACACCGGACTCCAACTTATTCCTTGGTTTCAAGCAGCACTATACGCTCGCGGTTGAATACACGGACCAATAGATATGAGGGATGCAACAGCTGAAGGCTCTACACCTCTTGAGTGTTACTTCTCTGTATCTACTCAGATTTGACTGAGTTGTTAGATCGACGGTCGCTCTCTGTAGTTCCAGGAGTATCATTATGATACTATACTTGCGAGGATCGTCTCCATATAGTACATACTTCGTCTTCAATCGCCTTGACACTTACTACCGCTAGACGTGTATTTATAATGTACAGATGTCGAATGTCATATATCATACGAGTATATGTTAAAATAGGTTCCATACACCAACGCAACTTTTCTCGCTCCAACAAGCTCTGAACAGAGACCGAAATTTCTATGTAATTGCACTACATCTATGCATACCGTACTCTCAACATTTTGTGCGGGCTTAATTGTCTTCCGTCATTTCTGTCATCCGAACTTGCGGTGCCTCATTGGCCCGCGCATGTCATACGTACTCCGAACAGTACCTGGTACTGAAGTACAGTATGCATAATGCATAGTGCTCCTGGCTCCGGATGCACTATCATAGGCGACGCTACCGGTACTGTACATGGTAATCAGTGTACTAGCTAGTAATGTCTCGGCTTGATGTACCTACGGTGAGGTTTTTGATTCTGAGGCCGGTCCTTATAGAACGACAAAACAGAAACAAAACTCCACTTTTGTTTCTGTTTTGTTGAATAGTCGTCCCTTATGGTCAACAAAAACTCCGACATTTATTTATTTAGTTCTGTGGTGCCCAAAAAAATAACCCATTTCCGACAGAAAAGGTTTTCCGATCTGTGGGGATTTCACGACAACAAAACAATAACAGAAACGTTTCGGATGCCTGATTCCGTGTAAAACCCAACCACCACCAACCATTCCAATTTGCAACATCAGAAGGCAGTCAACAATCGAACGGTCATTGCCCGTGTTCTTTGGGACAAAAAAACTGGTCTCCAAGACATGCTTGCGTGAAGTAAATCATTTCCACATTGCTGGATGTGACGAAACGCTTTGTTTTTGTTGACAACTGTTGGGGACGAAAATCGCTGATCCGACAAAACAACAACAGAAAAGATTATCCGACGAGTTTTGTCTCTGTTTTGTCGCACTGTAAGGAACGGCCTGACACGTCTGGACTCTCCTGAAAAGCCAACGAACAAAAATGATGCGCACTACAATGAACGAACCGGTAATCGACTACAACAAGCGACCGTGCTATATGCACATGTAGGGTTGTAGACCGTACAGTACTGGTATCTGTCTCATTTGTTTCCCAATTCCCAACACCCAACATGTTTTGTTCGCTGGAGTTCAACTTCCGAAAAAAATTCGAGCCTTTTCAGCTTTAGGGGGGAAGGAACGTAGGTCACTGTGTCACTGTGCTCTACGAGTACGCCTTTTTGACGTCGTTGATTAACATGGAATTGCGCACCAACTCCCGCAGGCGGTTGTGACAGCAACGTAGGTTACGAAGTATAACACTCCGAGTACTTCGGAATTGTAGCGTAGGAACAACAGCTTGTTCCCCCGATATTACCACGTTGTGACTCTGAAGACTAATGGAGCGTTCGAAGCCAAACCAAGGGAGATCAAACATTGCTTCCAACGACTCAGGCCGTTCAGAATTACAATCGTCGGCCGGCCATGATAACTCTCGTAACGTGATGAGAAAATCTGACTCTGAGACAAATTTAAGATCTTCATTGACTCGGGTTCCATCGGAGTCATCGATGGCTCATTCAATGGTAACTACCAAAAAAGAAGAGGCACGCCGTCGAACTAGGAAGAAGAAAGTTGGTATCCTGTTGAAAAAAATAGATACACCAGAATCAGATCCACTAGTCCAGTTACGACGCCTTCGGCGAAGCAAAAAGCTTGAAGGAGGAGTGAAATTTGGATTTGTGGAAATTTATGAGCACCCCATCACAATGTAAGCCCTGGCTGGACCTTGTTCGTTACGTGATGCACGGCTTGTCAGGAATTGTTGCGGCCATCAAATTCCATAGTCTCTCACAACCTTCTCTCTTGTTCATCAATAGTGGCAACAATCCAGGTGGCTTCAGCGGTCCTCCGGTTACTATTGAATGGGTAGCTCAAAGCAAAATCAAAATTCCTGTGGGCACATATGAGGATGACCGCCCACCCCGTCGATCGGGATCACAAATGAACATACCTCGCTCAGCACGAGAGGAAATGTTGCGAGATGCAGGCTATTCCAGAGGTGAGATTCTTGAAGCGCTTCGAGACGTCAACATCGCCCGTCAAAAACGGAGACGAACCATAGATACGATGAATTTATCGCCGATGCACGAATTCAGGGAACGGTTAGTTCGTGGTTCGCTCAATCTGACGCTGAACAGGGGCAGAAAAGCAAGGGAGCGCAAGTACCTAGAGGAAGCCTGGGAGGTACATCGGCAAATGGAAAAACTCGAAGTTGAGTGTGATGAATCTGTTGACGGTAGCGCGCACGAGGAAGATGTAAATTAGCGTCGATGTACGTGAGGCATCGAAGTCTTCAGGCTTTGTGAGCTAAGATAACGGCAGCAATGCACATGGGACAGGAAATGATTTGAGCTACAGGCTTCCCCTGTACAGAGTGTCTGCGCTCAGCGTTCAAGGCGGGATCTTGTGAAGACGCACATAGCGTTTTCGAGACCATAGTTTTCTATAATTTTATGTACCTTTCGCATGTCTAATATGGCTTGGTCACCATGTGGCACCTCGGATCGTCGTGTTCTCAGCGAGCATGAATGCCGCTGTCGTTGAATGCTTCTGATCATCGACATCAGTCCTGCTAGAGTGCCGACGCCTTCGTTGAAACCAAAAATCAAAAATCCATCATTACAGGTCTAAATAATACCGTATGCCGTACATCATACTCGTATGTCGTACTCGTATGTCGTATTCCGTATTCCGTATTTCTACTACCGGTAGTCGTATACTCGAAACCACGCGCGCCGATGCTTGCCATGACGACCTGAATCTTTGCGCCTACAGGAGTAGGAATACTCCTGTACTCGTATGACATACTGTGTCGTGTATGCATAATAAGGCTTCAATCCCCAGAAATTGAAGCATCATCGCCGTGTCACGCAAAAGAGTCCAACAGTTTCTATGATCTACCACTGCCAAATACCAAGAATCAAATCTGGCATTATTTACACAATTTGTTGGACCTCCCTACTCCAAACCCCTGACCCTCAAAAACAAGCTTTATCACCATGGCAGATTGCGGGGCGAGTGGTACGGTTATTGATCGGGCTGTAACGGCACTCTCTGGTCAGTCAGCAGCCACAGGAAAGCATGTTTCATCACTGCTAGGTCACATGGCAGTGGGGTATCAACACAATGCCATGCCCATGACCGCGCCATCGCAGTTGTATCATCATTCAGTGCCTTCGCAATCTACCTTTCTTGATTCATCACATTTGAACTCGCTGCATGCGGAATGCCGTCATGATTCTGCACTCGATCAAGTTTGGTCTCAACAGCGACAGCAGCATCCTGTCCATCCAGCAACCATGCCACGTTACCAACATCAAGCAGTTATGGAACACCAAATGAGAATTCAGCAAGACCACATGATGCAGGTTCAATACATGATGCGGCAACAACAGCTCCAACAACGCTTGCTTCATCAGCAACAGCTTCAAAATGAGGTGCAAGTAATTCAAAAGGTGGACACAGTGAATGCAGACCCTATGGTCAGCAAGTGGGATGAGGGCTTGTATGATGACATTGCTCAGGGTGCCACTATCGAAAGCCTGTCTGCTGCATGGGCTCAGGCAGAAGCAGAATATGATCGCGAGGCTGCTGCAGTGGATCTCGCCAGCGTTTATGGAGTGGATGGAGATCAACTTCCTTATCACTTTCAGAATTCTGTTACGGATACCACAGAACATGATAAGGACTGGATGGACGTGGGTCTTCATGAATACAATCGAGGTAACCTTCCTGAAGCCATTCGAGCCTTTGAAACTCTTGTACAAATTCAAGACGATCACGCGAAAGCTTGGTATTATCTAGGGAAGTGCCATGCCGAAAATGATCTTGACGTACAGGCAATTGCTTGTCTAGAGCGGAGTGTGGAGAGGGATCCTTTTAGCCCTGAAACCTTGCTCGCCTTAGGTGTCAGTCACGTCAACGAGTTGAATCACAGGAAAGCGCTTCAGAATTTGAAGGAGTGGATAACGCACAACCCTAAGTACGCAGACCTTCCAAGTGATGATCTATATGGATGTGCTGCTGACGAGTCGGAACTCGACCAAGTGCAGGGCTTATTGTTGCGAGCGTTAGAGCACGAGGCATCTCCTGATGTTCATGAAGCCCTTGGTGTTGTTTACAATGTCAGTCGTGATTATGAGGCAGCAGTCGCAAGCTTTGAACGTGCTTTATCGCAACGCCCTGAAGAGTATTCGTTGTGGAATAAGTTGGGTGCAACTCTAGCTAATTCGAACGCATCAGAACGAGCGCTGCCGGCGTATAAAGAAGCCCTGAAGTTGCGACCCAAGTATGCCAGAGCATGGCTCAATATGGCGATATCCCATTCCAATCTGCAAAATTATGATCAAGCTGCGAGATGCTATCTGCAGACGTTGTCGCTTAATCCTTCAGCCACGCACTGTTGGTCATATCTGCGCATCGCTCTCAGCTGCCAGGAACAATGGGATCTTCTGCCACTCGTTTCCAATCAGGATCTCAAGGCATTTCAAAAATACTACGATTTTGTCTTGTATGAATGAAGTGGACACCTATCCCCTTGCTTTGCTAGTGACAATAAGCTGCTGCTATAGTTGTAACTTAAAGAACCAGTTTCTTGACATCGGCAGCCAATGCTTTGCACAGAGCTGGACTGGTGGACTTAATGTCGATCTTGACAGACATGTCATCGACCTTGATCAGCAAACGCACCTTGGCGCCCTGGTGAGATTGAGCAGCCAGGGATCCCACAAGAGGACCCCCGTTCTCAACTTCCGACGCACAAAAAAAACTTGTGAGAAGTGGTTTCACTTTTGACGCTGGCAAAGTCGAGAGCTCCACTTTGACGGAAGCTGAGGCGAAGGATTGGCTTGAAAACTCCGCCGTGACAGTCTCCATCGTGAGACCAACTGCTGGAGTTAGGTGAAGGGAAGCAGGGAGAGTGATCTTCGTTGCGACTTTCAAATCATCGGACGTGAAAAGGTGACCTTTTAGTTCCATAGACGATTCAATTTGATCGTAACGAAAAGGTCCTAGCTTCTTCGCTTCCTGTGAATCGTTCGCCCCCACAGTGCCAATAACGAATTGACCGAAATTCTTAAACGACAGGGTCAAATTGTTGAGAGACGTTGGCGCATCATTCTGTACCCGTACTTGAATATATGCCGCCGGTCCTGGCACTGGTTGGCTTACAGCCGTAACCTTGTAGTAGACCGAAACTTGATTCCAATCGAAACGCTGCGGCAAAGAAGGAGCCCCGGTCTTCAGCGACGCCTTCATCCACAGTTTCCTACCTCCTTTTGCCGAAAGAGGCTGTGAGATGGACATGTTCGCGATTTGTGTCGTAACGGGTGGTACATTTGACGCTGACGCAAGGACCGAGCTTTGCAGGCCTAGCAGATCGTCAAATGGAGAGCTCGTGGATACATTTTGCGACGTACGCCTCAACCCCACAGGAACTGATATTGCAGCGGTGGAAACCTCGGCCACAGACGAAAAACCTCCGAGATCAAGCAAATCGCCCACTCGGTCGCTGCCCGTGGATGCAGCCCGCGCTTTCCCTTTCTTCTTGCCTTCAGATTTCCTTTTCTTCTTTTGGGCGATATTTTGAGTCCCAACGTTCGCTTGTTGTTGCACCTGCCGATGTTCGCGCTTAGGCATGACTTCATCTTCACCTAGTGGCGTTGTCAAGTCGACAGACGCCAATCCTGCAAAGTCTTTGCTAACTTTTGATTTCAACGCGCGGCTTTTGGAGAGGAGCCCATTATCATCGTCATCGTCGTCACTGTGGTAGAATGTAACGGGAGTGGGTTGTATGGTCGTCTCTGCGACAACTTGGTTTTGCCTCTTCTTCTTTTTCACCTTCGAGGGACGTTTTGGGTGGCCAAACTCGTCTTCGTTGTCGCTATCAAAGAGTTTGATCGAGCCAAACTTGGTGGCATCTGTGGCGGCGTCTGCAGTCGTTCCGCCAGAATCTAGATAGAACGGATCCTGAGGATGTCTAGGCTGTTGGAGCCCGCTGTTCTCGGAGCCTGCAATATCCGGACCCGCCCTAGGAGGTAATGTCCTTGGTTGGGCTGCGCTACCAAAGCCCGATAAATCAATGTTGGACCCTATGTGAGGGGATGGGTTTGGAACAATTGTTTGAAATGGTCGCAGTTGCGAGAAAGTTACCATCTCCATAGACAGTTTCGGAAGGTCGCGAATGTCGTCAAGAAATGAGAAGGCCGACATGTCCACTAGACCGTCTAACCAGCCGGTGTCAACTGCACCCACAGGGACCTGTCTCTTCTTCCGTTGAGTCTTCGCACTAATAGGCTTCATAGGCTCTGGTTTGAAGATATAGTTCAGAGTTGGGGAGGCATTGCGGCATCGAGATACCAAGGTAGACAAACTTCCAAGTGATTTCTGTTCGATAGGAGGTGCGGGACCTTCAGATATTCCAAGCAAGTTGACCTCATTGCGCCCGTCATCATCTTCGTTGACCAGTCCAGGTGTTCGGTCCAATCGCGATGGAGTCAGATTCAACCGTTGAAGTAACTCTAGCCCTGTGAACGCTCTTTCTTGCACGTCAACGTCAAGGCTTTGCAGGTACACAGGTAGATTTCTCAAGAGAGTCTCTACGCATTCGACCAACTCCTGGCTGTTGGCTTTCCCATCTGTTGCAGCAGCAAATACCTTGAGCGCCGCTTGGATATATACCGATTGCGTTGATACGGTCAACTTAGAAACATTAGATGGCGCTGTGAGCGCTCGAACGATCCCGAGAAAACCGCCCTCAAGGAGGAACGAGTACTCGCCGACAATCCAAGCTGTCGCTGGAAGCACCTGAGGAAGAATCATGATGTCTGTTTGCTGGATCAATACTTTTGTACATTCTTGCACTGCGTATGCTCTCACAGGGAGGACACGGAGGGCTACATCAGTGATTTGCTTTTCCAAAAGTTCGCCCATGTCTTCAGGGCTCACGTAGGACAGCTTGAGAAGAATATCCAAATACCACGAGAAGTCTTGAAGCAAGGCATATTTATCAGAGGTACAGAGCTCAAGGATTTTATGCACCAAGTCCTTCTTGTATTGACCAGAGGCGGCATCGACATGGTTTAGCAGTTGAGACACCAACTCTTGCAAATTCTTACGAGACGTCATCCCCGGCAAGAGATCGAGCGCACGAGTCCGAATCGTGACGTCGTCATCGGATAGGCATGCCAAAATAAGTGGACGAGCGTCACTTTCCGCGAGGCACTTGGGGTGGGATTGACGCAAAGTTGCGAAGCCCACAAGTCCCAAATATTTGAGGTTCTGATCCTTGTCAGCGCAAAAGTCTTTGAGCGTTGAGCCACAAAGTTGAACAATTCGCGGGGCATTAGATGGCATGCTTCCATCGGCCTTACGGCAGTAAGGTAAGCACAATGTTATAGTGTAGACAGCCTCGTAGAGTAGTGACTTGGCATGGGTTGATTCGACAATGTTGGCAAGTGGATCCAGCAACTTTCTCGCCAATCGAGGCTCCTCTGGAACTAGTGATCCCAGCAGTTTCACTACTTTGATAAGCATCCAGTTGTTCTGTGACTGGGTCAAAAGTTGAAAGAAGGCTGGCGCCAGATGCAAGTAATTCTTAGGATTCTTGTCGGATAACTCTGTCACCACGTTGACGGCACATGATACAACACTTGGATCAGAGTCCTCCAGGCACTGCTGGATGTTATCAAATGTTAGTCGAAGCCCTTGAGGATACTTCATAAACATTTTGAAGAGACAGAGAATAGCCTTCTTTCGAAGGTAGGGATGAGGATGTCTCGTTAGGTTTGTGACTTCCTCCAGCACGTCTCTAGCCAAATCTTCAGTAACAATATTCGAAATACAGTTGATAGCGAGCCCTGCTTCATACAGACCTACACCACCAACGGCTCCACGGAGTTCCTTCTGAAGCAGATTTGTAGTCAGCAGAATGACGTCGGTATTTTGGTTGAATCCCTGACAGGCAGCTAGATATCCGATTCGTTTGTGTGCGAAGCGAGGACTGCTCATGACTTCAATTGAAGCAAAAGATGCCCATGACATGCCATATCCCATAGATTGAAGGAATGTGAGCTTGTTGAGAGCGTTCGCTTTGACGTACAAATCTGTGGAGTTTATCTCCTGCTTGATGTCAGCAATGCATTGTGAAATGAAAAGTGCAGTATCACGTTTCGAGGCTCGAATACCCTTAACAATGTCAGTCAACGTCTTTTCAAACATATTGTAAACTTCAACCAACGCCAATGCTTTTATTGCGTGAATGAAGCACGAGAATCGAGTGTCGACAAGTTTGCAACCGATGCCGGTCAATTCAACATCGTCGTCGTCGCGCCGCAATTTGACCCTCTCTCTCTTCGATTTGGGAGGTGGCGGAGTCGAAGTTGGGAGAAGGTTTGCCGCTTGACTTTCAATAGCACATCGAGGACAGTAGTGACAAATACCGAGTACTTGTATTGTACGGAATTGGTACATGCGTACTGGCCGAAAATACCGGCTACAACAAGGTTAGTAGCGCAGAGGGCATAGGACGACTGACGGACTTCATTGGATATTAGGATTTAGAAATATGTATTCTCAAAAAAGAGAGTGTAATCTTAATCTCGCGTGATGTTGTCAAGGGAGTGACTTGAATGGGAGCTGATAATGAAAATAGGTGCAATTCATGAAATTGAGGACCACACTCATGATTTGAATTGATACTACAGGAACTCAATTCAAAATGTGAGTGAGGAATTGGGGAGTGAAAGTTCGGATTGGGTCATGGACAGGCAGGAATGCCCACCTTGAGGCCTACAAAAGCAGCACCTTATGTAGCAAACAGGTTGTGGCTTAAAATCAGTCCCGACAAAGTTGAGTGCTTCTGGCTCCTCAATAATAGGGTGAGCCACAAGTCACAAGTGCAGAGGAAGGACAAATTCAGATCCAGCATACGCCACACTTGTGGCTTGACTCAATCATTGTTGTTGGCTCAGATCAAAATAGTTTTATGCATGGTATGGCATATGCTTATAATAAATGCATCTTATAATCAGTACTTGGACAAGCATTCAAGCGCTAGAATATGTTCTTGGAGGGCCAGCACTGAAAAAAGTGCTGTCACTCTATTAGAGATCTATTTAGGTAAAATTCCCGGAGGTGCTTTCAACAACTATAGAATGTTTTCAAAGGCAATTTTGAGTAGTGCTTCAAGTAGTAGGTGCATATCTTGATTACATTTAGTAATTAGATACCTCTCTATGACCATATGGCTTCTTGTCCACCATCCAATACATGGCTCCATGAAAATTAGGGGTCATGGACAAACCTGACTTGACTAACAACAACATAATTGGAGAAGTTCGTTCTACTATTGTGCACAGAGAATTGAACTACTACATAAAGTAAGATAACTTTCTGCCAATTGGTTTCTAAGCCCATCCAATATCATGAGCATGTAATTTGGGCATCAGTTTCTCCTCTCCTTGCAGCACACAGGGATGATGGGAATGAGCATAGCACAATATGAACACATTGCCTCACCTGCTTACTTGAACTACTGGTACAATTGTACTACGTACAAGTAGTCTGTTGATGACCTTGACTTGTACGGCGGTACTCAGTACTTGTACTGTACTGCGAGCTCTTCAGCAGTTTAGAATCTTTGTAGTATTGTTTAGAGTTAGGGTTTTGGTTTTTTCGGGTGGTGCAATGGACGGCGAAATGTGGAGCTTGAGTGTGGAATGTGGAATGTGGAGTGTGTGGAATGAGGATGTCATTCAACACAGGAATTTAGCTATCTTCATTCAAGAGACTCTGCACTCTGCACCCTGCACCCTGTTCACCACCCGTTCTGATGTTCTCGGATTACTGATTACTGTACTGTATGTAGCCAAACATTCTTGATAAGTTGAAGAACGGAATTTTCAATTTCTACGTAGAAATCCGTAGTTTTGAATAGTATAAGTGTCACATTGAATTTCTCCTTTCACGTAACTGCCAGTTTATCAGAAAGATCGTAAAGATTCACGGCTGTCGAACGTCCTGGGTGCATGATCCATTCTGAACTGAACTGCCAACTAACTACATGTAAAGTGGTAGAGGAGCAGAGAAACGGTGCAATATGATGAGAATTTCGATGTTCCTCGCTGCATGGCTTATGTGTTTGTCACCAGGCTCATCGCTTACGTTTCCTCAGGTTCGAGCAAGCATCGAAAGACGCTTGTTTGCCAAGGATCCTGAGTTGAACAGTTTACTGCAGGAATACCAAAAGGCCACTGGACGTGTCACGGTTGACAAGACGCCGCCTGTGGTCGATGCTGCCTCGCCTGTGGTAGATATTTCTCCACCAGTGATAGATATTCCTCCTCCAGTGGTAGATATGCCTCCTACAGTGGTGGATGTGCCTCCTAAGATTACCAGTGTGATAGATGTTCAGGCTGCGGCTTCCAAGCTGACCGTTCCAGATTCCGTTGTGACGATGAAATCGTATATTGCCGAGGCGTTCAGCAGAACGACTCCATCATCCGGAAAGGCCCCTACATTGGCTGAGTGGCTAACACACGGTGGAAGCCAGGTCGAGAACCAGCTCCGGGCTGGTGATCCATCCTTGGTGGCGCCTCCAATCGATGCCAGCAATTTCAACCGAGTTGCCAATTTGAATGAAAAACTTGCCATCATGAAACAGAACTTGTTAGATTTTGCTAATGCTATCAAGCAGCTCTCGCCAGGAGAAAAAGTGCTTTTTGACACGGAAAAGATCACAGCATTTACGGGAAAAGTAACAGCTGCCGCGTCGGCAACGTCGGGAGCTGCTTCGTTTGATTTCCATAACTGGATTAGCAAGCTCAATCTTGAGCAGTACGGAGCGTGGTATGTGGTGATTCTGACGTTCGTTTGGGGCCTACTTCAGCGTAAGGCTGGCAAAGCGGAAATCGAGGGTGCCTTTCGAGTGGAACTTGCCAAGGCCCAAGAGAAAGCGAACGAGGCTGCCGAATTCGCCACAATTGCCGGACAAAGTGCCCGGACGACCAAGCGAATGGTTTACAATGCTGACAATGACGCGAACAAGATAGTCCTAGAGGCCACTAAGGCGAAGGTCTTGCAAATGGATATGGTGAGTGAGGCAAAGGATTTTGCGTCAGTGACGTCCTGGACTTGCTAACACACATCAAATATTCCTGTATTTGCAGGAACAGTTGAAGAGGGATGCAGATAAATTGAGAGCAGAAACTAGGATGTTGCAAGAAAGTTTGATGAGAGCTGAAGCCAAGGCAGCCAAAGTCGCCGAACTTGAAGCCAAGCTCTCGGCCGCCGAAGCTCAGATGAAAGTTGTCGCCACGCCAGCGCAAGCACCTGAAGCCGAATCGGTTCCCAAGGTGACGCCGGAAGCTAAGCAAGTTCAGCAGACCACAGCGCCCAAGGCTGTCGTCAAACGTGTCGAGCAAGCTGTACCCATCCCAGTATCCGAGCCCATCGCTGAGTCGCCTGGTGCCGAATCAGTCGTTGACGCCGTCGAGCCAGTAACAGAAGAGACGGTCTTGGATGCTGGCGAGTCAGTTCCAGAAGTTAACATTGTGCCTGTCACGGAATCTTTACTTGACTCTGCTCCAGGGATTGAAATCTCCGAAGCTGACGTGGTTGCTGGCGAGGCAGCTCTGGAAGTTAACGTTGTGCCTATCATAGAATCTGTAGTTGAAGTTGCACCAGTGATTGAGGCCTCGGAGACTGTGGAGCCTCGTGCTCCTCTGAAAGTTACAAAGGGAGAAAAGACACCTATTAAGAAAGCGATCAAGAAAGCCAAGGCTGTGAAAAAAGTTACGATGGCGAAAAGCGCAGGTGTCGAGACGGCGCCCCCTGTTGAAACTCTTGCGCCTGAGGCAATAAACGGTGATGCATCGTGGGCCTCGCTTTCAGAAGCATCGCTGAAACGCAAGACTGTCAAAGAGTTAAGCGAATTCCTCGCTTCGAGGGTAAGTAAATTGTTTCTGATGCTCGCATCCTGATGTTGCACTTTCTCATCGTAAGCTGTGAACGCAGGGGATTTCTGCCATGGACGGTAAGGGTATCCCGTTGAAGAAGGCCCAGCTGCTTGAGACTGTTCAGAAGCTCCTATGAGTTCGTCTAGACGATGCGATGAGCGCTATCATTGCTTATCCTTCAGGTAGTAGAAATAGTCGATTTTGTGTTTTAGGTTTAAGTATGTTCTCTCGCCTGCCTTCTTTGTAGTCACTCGACAGCATGTAGTTCGTAACACGATGTCCGAAGGTTGCAGAATAAAACTTAATGAATCAACCCCTTCGCGAAATATCGTGCGATTGTTTCAAAGCGATCATCTGATTGGTTCATCTCTCTCCAGAACGCCTCTTTGGATTGCACTGTCCTGTTCTCAAGCGTTGGTCCTTCATCAATGGATGCTTGCAGTCTGGCGTACAGCTCGTCGATGTCAAACTTGGTGGCATCGTCGGCAATTATTCCCTTCCCAAATGCGACTTCAGTCGTTTTGCCGCTGAGAATGACTTCCACCTCTGCCTCCATGGTGTTGCAAAGCTTCGAGTACTCTTCAACTTCAGCTCTAAGTCGGGAGATCTCTACCATCGATTCGTCCAAAATGTCGCCCACGTAATCAAGCGCAACTGAAAGTGGAACGGTCCGCTTGTTCTTCTCAGGAGCAGTGTTCTGGACGCTGAACTGTCCTGTCCCTTCCCCAGCGAGGATTCTAGCGATTCTTACAGGAGGTAAAATGCCCTGGGACCTCGCCAAAACTAACGCTTCGCGAATGTCATCTAAGATCTCTTCCTCTTCTGACGCGACTGACGCGTCGTCAAGGTTATCGTGGTTTACTTTCTCACAAGCAATCTGAACAAAGTGCCCAAGCACGTCAGCTAGGATCTCTGGATCATTGCGACACATGGCGAGCATCTGCCTTCTGGCACGATCGCCTCCATCCTGTGCGTATCTGGCAAGCAACATGGGAACCATCTGAAGCCGTTCGTAGAGAAGCAATTCTCCTTCAGCAAAACCAGCTAGCTGAACCAGCACCAACGCGTCATAATCCCCGATGTCTCGGCAGTGCGCGTCGGTTAATGCAGTAATGGCCTCTTTACGTCTCAACTTCTCTCCCTCTGTGTCACCTGATCGCTTTGCGTTATTCCATTCTGCCAACGTGAGCTCTAGAAGAGTTCGTCTTAGTGTAGGAGTCAGTGGACATTTGTTGCGATTACAATGGGCAAGGATTAGCCGAAGCATCTTGGGGCTCTCCAGAAAGGAAGATGCAAAAAGATGAACAGGATATGGCGTACATTGCCTGTCGCGATCATCTGTGGGATACTTGAGCATGCGCGCCGCCTCACTCGAAGCCTTGCTGGCAGCCCCCGCCATGGCGCTAGGTGAGTAGGTACCAAGACAGAGAGAAACAACGATTCCAGCCGTTTCGCGAGGTAGCGCCCGAGCCAATGCTGCTCCGTACATTACAAGAGCTTCAGCTGCTTGCGGAGCCTCAAAGGTACAAACGTTTGACAGTGCCTCCTTCGGATTGTGGGAAAGACTAGCGACAATTGAGGCACACGTGTCCCTGACTGACGAGCTTGAAGTCGAAGCGGCAATGCGATCAGCAGCGTCGCCGTCACCAAGCTTGAGGTAACAGGTTCTTAACAACTCGTTATAGACTGGAGTCGCCAACTCTCGCGAACGCAGCTCTTCGAGATACTTGGTGAGCATTGGAATTTTTGGTGCATCAAGGTATCGAAAGATCACGTGTGATGACTCCAACGACCCGATGGTGTAAATGTACTGTTCCATCGCTGCATTAAAGTCTCCCTTTCGGTATAGATGCTCAGCATGGCGACGGTAAAGAGCCGCGATTTCAGATGGTTGGTATGACGGGTCGGCGTAAGCCATAGAGATTGCAGCACCATAGAGATTTTTTTGCGTCAACAGAGAAACCTTTTCTGTCGTTATCTTTTCCGTGAGAGTTACCAAGGCGCCTCCAGACTGCGCTGACGTGATGAGCTAGATGCGAATGCAGGATCGCAAAGTTCCGTGTAATGGTGCAAAAGACTTACCGTCAAGATAATTGCCGATGATCGACCTCCGCACATCCGACCATCAGACGCTTTGGTGTTTGGAGTCGACACACCAGCAGCTTGAAGGGCTTTCTGTGCCGGAGAGAGGAGGACATGGAAGGCAACAAGCTTGTTGGTTGTGTCATAGACATCAATTGCATCACGCCCCGACTTGGCGTCTGTTGAGGCGACAAGAGTGTAAGAGGCACCAATGGTATTTTCCCTATCCCCCTCTTTTTCCGTCGACTTTGTGTGTGATGGTACGTGGCAAATTGCCAACTTGATGCCATCGATTGGGGATACTCCGACCTTTTGACTCTGAGAATAGCTATACAAACCATCAGCGCGCGCAACCAAGAAATGCGGATGGCCACTTCTGGGTGTTGTTACCGCATCGCAAAGTCGATTCGACAGAACCGGCCGTGAATCGAGATCGTGACGAGCCATAGGAGCAGCCAAAGGAGACCCGTTTGGGAGGCCCAAATCGTAGCAGCAGATGCCTTTGCTACCGGTATTACGGGGGCCTCCTGCTGTTGGAGCGGCATTGCGATGGTGATAGCAAACAAAAAGTGAAACTTTGGTGGTGGAGACACTCAAGCGTAAGGAGGTCACTTGTTGGTTCAATCCTGGAGATGGAATTGTGAGCACGGAGCGCAGGAAGTTCTTTTGCACGACAAAGACATTAACAACGCCAATATCAGTACCAACCGCAACTAACCCAGGTGTGACATCGACGCACTGTCCTCGACCATATTGGGCTTCATTCCATGGATTTGCCATTCGATAACATACAATATCTGGAGAGATGTTGCTTGTGAGTGGGATGCGACACGAAAGACCCACATGTGGGTCCTCGCACACTATGAGATTCGTCTTGGCCAGACATGCGACCCAAAGCTTCGATCCTGGTTCGCGGCATGCTGCCATGTCTACAACGCATTCGCTGCTGTTCGCTGTCGATACCGCCAAATGTTCTGCAACAATGCGATCTTCAACACGCGAAGGCGCACCAGAAACGGTTGTTGTTAGTTTCTCCTTCTCAAAAGGAGACCAATATCCACGCCATCCATCCAAGCTATCCTCTTCTGGTGAAATTGGGATGGAATTGCGATTGCTCGGCGGGTTACATCTCACCGTAACGTCAATGCAGTGGACGCGATCGGACTCCTGCGAGGCGAGAAAGACCAAAACGAGACCATCCACGGAGATTTGTGATGTCGACGACGATGCCTGATTTCCTTCTACAATCTGAGCTTGGCTAGGCAGATGCACAGTCCCATCTTGTATGGGGGGTGCCATGCAGGCACTCAAAGATCCCCACATCGCATCCAATGCCGTCAGTTGCTCTTCTACATTAAGCTTTTCGCTAGCCATTGGCTTGGTCAAGAGTGGGAGAGCTGCAGTGGAAACAACCATGCTTATTGCTTCGCCTTCATCAAGGGTCAAGGTGGCGAGGCGACGCCCTGCATTAATGCCGACACTGGGACTCAAATCTTGGATGACGTCGTTCGGGCATGTGAGTGTGTTTCGATCAAAGAAGGCAAATCGCTTCCAACGAGATGCAGCCATGGTCGATAGAATGCTCAAGATTCGTTTGGAATCGATCGGTGAAGAGAATGGGGGAGGTACTTGTAGTAGTAGCACGAACCAACGACGAAGGATGAGTAACGTTATGTGTGATGTGACAACATGTTCTCGTGCCCACGGAAAGTTCGCACAATGCAATCTGTTTTAGCCTACTACTACTTGTACCGTAGTGTAGATGGACTGTGGACTGTGGACTGTGGACTGTGGACTGTGGACTGTGGACTGTGGACTGTGGACTGTGGACTGTGGACTGTGGACTGTGGACTGTGGACTGTGGACTGTGGACTGTGGACTGTGGACTGTGGACTGTGGACTGTGGACTGTGGACTGTGGACTGTGGACTGTGGACTGTGGACTGTGGACTGTGGACTGTGGACTGTGGACTGTGGACTGTGGACTGTGGACTGTGGACTGTGGACTGTGGACTGTGGACTGTGGACTGTGGACTGTGGACTGTGGACTGTGGACTGTGGACTGTGGACTGTGGACTGTGGACTGTGGACTGTGGACTGTGGACTGTGGACTGTGGACTGTGGACTGTGGACTGTGGACTGTGGACTGTGGACTGTGGACTGTGGACTGTGGACTGTGGACTGTGGACTGTGGACTGTGGACTGTGGACTGTGGACTGTGGACTGTGGACTGTGGACTGTGGACTGTGGACTGTGGAGTGTGTGATTGTGGACTGTGGACTGTGGACTGTGGACTGTGGACTGTGGACTGTGGACTGTGGACTGTGGACTGTGGACTGTGGACTGTGGACTGTGGACTGTGGACTGTGGACTGTGGACTGTGGACTGTGGACTGTGGACTGTGACTGTGGACTGTGGACTGTGGACTGTGGACTGTGGACTGACTGTGGACTGTGGACTGTGGACTGTGGACTGTGGACTGTGGACTGTGGACTGTGGACTGTGGACTGTGGACTGTGGACTGTGGACTGTGGACTGTGGACTGTGGACTGTGGACTGTGGACTGTGGACTGTGGACTGTGGACTGTGGACTGTGGACTGTGGACTGACTGGACTGTGGACTGTGGACTGTGGACTGTGGACTGTGGACTGTGGACTGTGGACTGTGGACTGTGGACTGTGGACTGTGGACTGTGGACTGTGGACTGTGGACTGTGGACTGTGGACTGTGGACTGTGGACTGTGGACTGTGGACTGTGGACTGTGGACTGTGGACTGTGGACTGTGGACTGTGGACTGTGGACTGTGGACTGTGGACTGTGGACTGTGGACTGTGGACTGTGGACTGTGGACTGTGGACTGTGGACTGTGGACTGTGGACTGTGGACTGTGGACTGTGACTGTGGACTGTGGACTGTGGACTGTGGACTGTGGACTGTGGACTGTGGACTGTGGACTGTGGACTGTGGACTGTGGACTGTGGACTGTGGACTGTGGACTGTGGACTGTGGACTGTGGACTGTGGACTGTGGACTGTGGACTGTGGACTGTGGACTGTGGACTGTGGACTGTGGACTGTGGACTGTGGACTGTGGACTGTGGACTGTGGACTGTGGACTGTGGACTGTGGACTGTGGACTGTGGACTGTGGACTGTGGACCGATAACTCACAGTGAAATAACACTATCATGAAGAGCAAAAAGTCAATCATCATCATTATTGAAGTGATCGTCAATGTGTCCTCTCACTCTGCTGGAGTCCAGAGTCTGAAAGAGTAATGTTGCATTGTGATACTCTGCAACAGCTAACAAGCTTTGCAAGAACGACAACAACAACACATGGTACATAACAAGTCATTTCACTGCTTTCAATAATTTCACAATGAAATCTGCTCCCACCATTCCCATCCAATCAACATCAAAACACCACATCACCTTTGGTGGTTTTTGAGCAACACAGCATGTAGGTTTAACAGACTGGCTGGTCAATACAATGCTGCACCAAATATTGAATGTGATTTCTCCTATGCTGCTGCTGGTTGCTGCTGGCAATGGGTACCTGTCAAAAGCAGTGGTGGGGTCACAAGTGGAGAATTGTTATCACTTGGAACTTGCAGTCACCTGATCTCCCTTTGATTTTCTTGTCTTGGTACTGGTATTATATGCAGAATTTGTGCAGTGTTATTGGGGATGCCATGATGGTCACTTAAGGTGGAAGGACGGCGATCGAGAATATCGTACTCGGAGCTTGTTCGAATTTTCGTAATAAGAACAAGAACGACGTAAAATTACAACTTGTGGAGCCACGGATGGGGAAACTATTCAAAACTGGAATGAACCTTTTTTCACCCGTTTACACTCGAACCGCCTACAGTCGACAGTACGAGTATCGCCTCCCGCCTCCCTCCGCATTGGCGATACCGGCAGTACTGTAGAGGGTACACGGTGCAAATTCTCCGAGTGAAACAAGTACTTTAAGGTCTTAGCGCTGTCCTTGTACTACCAGTTTAAACCCAGTACCTGGACGACCCAAATTACGACGAGTACCTGGACGGAATAAAAAATTAGTGATTACTATGTATTCATGCACTAAGATCGATGATGCACCTGAGTGAAAAGTGATAGCACGCCCTGAACGATAGGGGGTTACTGTAGCTCGTTTTTGTTGTAATGGTCTCGTACAAAAGTTGGAATGAGAACAAAAGGAATATTCTTCTGCGCTCGCCACGATTAAAAGTTCATAATTAAACTCCTCATTACTGTAGCATGTCAAGGAAAGGAAAGAAATGCCGCAACGCTCTTGTGATCCCAGTAGTAAATGTTGGTAGCCTGATTCTCCGGCTATTGTCTGAATTTGATTTCCAATTGGTAAGTTTTTCATTTCTTGCGGTTCAAGCGAAAGTCGACATGGTCAAAGCAATAAATAAAAAAAGCAGTTCGTTCGGGGATCAATCTTTTCATCCTACGGCACTTTCCCTACAAACCACCTCATGCTACTAATTTAATCGCACGAAAAGCATGAGTTTTGTTACGAACTTTCAAAATATTCCTGTTGTGCAGATAAACTGCAATTCGAATGCCTTCCTTTCGGAATGTGTCACTTTTCTATTATAGGAGACTTGTAGACAACGGACTTGTCATCTATCTGTAACATGCAAAAAACTTCATGCAAATATGAGATTATCGAAATGGACTCAATGCAGTGCACTAGTGACTGAACTGTCCAGGTACTATGTTTAAAAAAATCGATGAAAAAAATATTCGACTAATCGTAACTTAATCAATTATCTAGTCTATCTATTGCAACATATGACATGCTTAAAAGTATCGCCATCTTGCTATTCATGGTATCCAGCCTTTAGAATTTCAAAACGACAGCGCCATTATTGCGAATACTTTTTTACGTCCAGGTACTGGGTTTAAACTGGTACTGAGTACAGTACTACCCTTGTAACGTACGGGGTACTGTGGTACTCGAGTATGTGTCAATGAGAGGGCCGCGAAGCACAGACGAGATGTTCTTGACGTGATGGGAACAAAAACAAAATGTCCCACATTCATTTCACACAAGAGCACATCCTCATTACCTCATTTGCATGGCAGAGTGAATTGTAGATCAGTTAGAACAGAACGTCGTGATTAGTGGCTCCCGGTGCCACTTGACTCGCTGCAACGCACACCGATTGCCAACATGGAGCAGGCTCCTGTGCAAAT
This sequence comes from Fragilaria crotonensis, assembly GCA_022925895.1. NCBI lineage: Eukaryota > Bacillariophyta > Fragilariophyceae > Fragilariales > Fragilariaceae > Fragilaria > Fragilaria crotonensis. The sequence continues at coordinate 26,619 of JAKSYS010000054.1, read as the reverse complement.
CGGCCAGTTCATTCTGGGGAAGAATCTGGGGATTGGCGCTTTCGGAAAGGTACGATTTTCATTGTGCGCGTCATTCTGTCGAGCCATGGGCCGAAACCCGAAACGCGTTGACACCTCCTCTGGTTTGCCAGTTCGTGACACTATGATACTTTTGTAGGCTATTCTTTTCGATGATGACGTTTTGATATAACTACTGTTTTTCGTACTGTACCGGTACTAAAATTGTGGTAAAATGATTTCGGCATTATAGGTTAAGCTCGCCACCCATGCTGTTACTGGACACAAAGTGGCAGTCAAGATCTTGAACAAGGCGAAGATTAAGCAGCTGGGCATGGAAGAGAAAGTCCAACGTGAAATCAACATCCTTCACCTTTGCACACATCCGCATATAATTCGTCTTTACGAAGTCATTGATACACCAACAGATATTTTCTTGGTCAATGAATATGTTTCTGGCGGTGAACTGTTTGATTATATCGTCGCCAAGGGAAGGCTGAGCCCGGACGAAGCTAGAAATTTCTTTCACCAAATTGTTTCTGGGGTGGAATACTGTCATTTCCAGAAGATTGTTCATCGTGATTTGAAGCCTGAGAATCTTCTCCTTGATGCCAATCTGAACATCAAGATTGCCGATTTTGGTCTTTCCAATCTCATGCGAGATGGAGACTTCCTGAGAACATCTTGTGGATCTCCGAATTATGCCGCACCTGAAGTTATTTCTGGGCATTTGTACGCTGGACCGGAGGTAGACGTTTGGTCCTGTGGTGTCATTCTCTACGCTCTTCTTTGTGGGTCGTTGCCCTTTGACGATGAATCAATCCCAAATTTATTCAAGAAGATCAAGTCTGGCATGTACTCTCTGCCCACCCATCTTTCACAGTTAGCAAAGAATTTGATTCCTCGCATGCTTGAAGTCGACCCGATGAAACGCATCACCATACCGGAAATTCGCCTTCACCCTTGGTTTCAACACAAGCTTCCACCGTATCTCCGTCATCCTCCAGAATTCATGGAGAAGCAAGAGCGCGTGGTCGATGCCGAAGTGATTGATGAAGTCCTGAAGTTGCCATTCGAGAAGGTGTTGAGCTCAATGCATGCCAGCGGCGCCGGTGGGGGAAACTATCCAGTTATCGGCCGTGATCTTGTGGAGAGAGCAGCTGCTTTGGAGGATTCACGAGATGCTGATACGCCAAAGTTGATGCGTGACCTTCGTGTGGCGTACGAATTGATTCTTGATCACAAACACACAAGACTGCGAGTTATGGAGGTTGCTCGTGCCATCAGGGAAGCAGCATCTGCATCCCCCCCAGCATTTTCCCCCGGCGGTAGTCGTGGAGCAACTCCTGGCGGTGGTTATGGGAATCGATTTAACCACACAGTGAGCTCAGGTAGTTCTGGCTCATACGATGCCAGGCTGCATCAAAATTCAGCGTCGCCGTCGCATAATCAGTCTCCGGCTTCACAGGCGCGTTTGGCTGAGGAGGCTACTCGAGCTTTGATGCAGACAGGACAGCCACCAGTGGCTGCAATCCCTCCAGTTGTTCAAATGACATCATCCATTCCCGGAAATGTGGGTATGATTGCGCAGCATCAGCATGGGCGAAGGAATCGTAGATGGTACCTTGGTATTCAATCGAAAAAAGATCCTGCTCATGTCATGAAGGAAGTCTACAAGGCCTTGCATTCCCTGGGATGTGAGTGGCTTCAGCTTTCTTCGTATCGCATCAAGTGCCGCTGGCGACCAAATATTGCCAAAGGAGGGGGGTTTCATCAAAGTGCCTGGAAAGCTGCCCAGCAGCAGTCTGATATTGATGGCTTGGAGCAAGATGTGAACATGGATATCGCAGAGAAAGATTCGAAAGGTGGACTGATACCAGTAACCAGTCACATGAAAGTCATTGCCGGCAGAGATGGCCATTACACTCGAGTGCCGAATTTGTCAACCCAAGACTACTGCATCAAGATCGGTTTGACCTTATACAAGGTGCAACAGTCGATCTATCTATTGGATTTTCAAAAGATGACAGGTGATGCATTCTCCTTCATGACTCTGTGCGCTAACATCATCACTGAGCTGAAGACCTTGAGTGCAGCAAGCAAGCAGCAACAAATAATGGCCCAGCAAGCTGCTGTCGCAGCGGCGGCTCAGCAAGCTGGCGTGCCGCCCTACCCACCTCAAACATCCAGATAGTTCCGCAACAATGCGTATTTCCTTCTGCACTCCTTTTGCGCCTTTTTGTTGCTTTATTCTTCGCATGTGCTTTGCGACTTCAGTAGATTGTCGCAAAAGTTGTTTGGCATGATTCAATTGGGGAGTACTACTACTGGAGTCTGACTAACATCCGGGAGAGAAATGTAGCTGTCTTGACTCTGGAACATGAGCTTCATCTTCCAGACGGTCTGGCTTTCACTTCACATCATTTGAGCGTCGGGCATTAGTAGCTCAACTTTCGAGTTTTGGTTTAGAGGGACTCATCTTTTGCTAACCTGGAAATCAAGTCAATTACTTGAGAGAACATCTTTGCAAAGTATGGATGCAAGGAACAATGTCTCTGTATATCTGTGTTCTTGTTCTGCATTTTGATATGACATGAACATCGTCAGGACATTCATGGATGCATCATGTGAGTTACAACAGCAACAAGAGCACGACAGATGTTCTGAGGAAGTGGAGTATACAGCAGAACAAATAAAAGAATTACAACAGCAACAAGGAAGGACTAGAAGATGTGGAGCAGGAGTTGTGTCCTCGTTGTGAGCAAATCTACCAGGATTCAGGAAATGAAAAGATTATACTTTAACTCATACAGCCACATTGGTTTGAAGAGCAACATTGGACTCTCTTCTCTTTTGAATTTGAACCATGGTCGCTCCCCAATGATTATCTGAAGGAAAGTCCCCCCCTCCCCCCTAATGAAGAAACAGGCAAGGCATTCCTCAATATACCAAAGCGAAGAATTCATTAGTGCGTAGTTAGCAGAAGTAGGTAAAAGCAAGCGGCCACGGTTGGTGAGGACAAATCCCATGTCTTCAAATAAATATGTGTCTAATGCATGGTCATGTGAAATCCCTCTTTCTCAACAAAAACATGAAATTGGCACGAGATTGATGCCCATCACAGCAACAGTAGGGACAGAAAAGTGGATTCTGGGACAAAAAAGTGGATTCTGGTTTTCTACTTTGTTTCCTTGTTGTCCTCCTCATTAACCAATACCACACACTCTTGGACCTCTACTGCTTGCTTGATTCAACAACTGTGTTGAAGACATTTCTGATGTATGGAGCAGGGAGCCCTGCTATTTTAATATGGAAACACCTGCTTTGGCATCTCATTCAGACAGCTGTTCATGCAAACAAGCAAATAAAAAGGACTAACACCGACAACACCTCAGAAAATATGGATCATCAAGGCAATCATCTGTTGGGGAAACGAGTGGTTGAGGAGAGGGACGAGGAATGTATGTCAAAGTTGAACTCCACAAAATCTGCTGTGATCAATGACAACAGCACGAGAATGATTATATTAGATCTCTTCATGGAAGACCAGCTTGCGCCCACCAAAGCCGAGCATCATTTCTCAATGGTTAACCTTTCAATCTGCTATGATTCCATGCATGAATTGCTTCAAGCTACACTCCAATGCTTCAGCAGTGGCAAAGTTAAATTATTTGCATCTTTGTATAAATTCATTGTATCCATCTTGAGGGCAATGTGTATGGTTTTGTCGGCTACGCCTCCTCTATTTTGAAGGCCTCTGTGGTGCGGTTGAGTGTTCAAATCCCTGTGAAAAGTTAAAACTTATAAATTCATGACCCTAGTATCCTATGCAGTCAATTTGGATCTGCCAGCAAGAGCTTCAAATCTGATCCTGGAAAGCTCTAGAACATTGTTAAGAAATTTGGAACAAATTTCACAGGTTACTTCTTATGGGAATTTTTTGCAAGTTCTCACTAGGTACCTGATCTAGAACATTGTTAAGCTACTTGTAACTAGATCCATATTTACTTTATGCATCTTATGCTCCAAGTGACTCATTTCATGCCAGAAGATGTAATGATGATGTAGCTAGGGTTTTTACAAAGGTGCTAGATGGTTTCAAGTGTAGAATTCTTGCATTCTTTGAGGGCGTCCGAAAAAATGTCATCAAGTTCTTCATAGCAGTCCTGAGCCGACTGTTGTTAATGCTTTGTTCAACAGGTGCATCCGAGGGGGGAGCTCTCCCATGATTGTTTATAATTCTTTGATACCGGTGTGCATGAGTAGATGGAGATCAGCCAAACTTCAGATGGGCATTCTCAGTATGTGAGATTTGCCCAGTGGCATCACCTGATGAGTAGTGTTTCAAGTTGACTTTTGAGGCTAATACTTATTAAGTAGTGTTGTCACAACAGCACCTAGCAATGCTGAGTTGCAAGCAAAACTAATCTGAGTTTGCTTTTGTGAGAAATGTCATGCACTACTTGAATGCAAATAACATAACTAAAGGAGAAGATGAAGATCAGAAAGACCACTATCCATTTTGCAGCCATTCGGATGAATAAGTGACGGATGTTCAAAGTTGCACTAGCTAGCAGTGCAATACTGGATGGATGATGATGTGCAATTGGATCATACAAGCATTCCACCAGGCCAGCTGCAATGTCATCATCCTCGGCATGTGGGGACAGAACTGTCCAATGAGGTGATAAGACAGAAATGCACTGGTGGTGTTTGGATCTAACCCTGACAGGCAACGTCCAATGTATGCGTCACCAGACCTGCAAATTGCTAATAGACATCAACAACTTTGCCAAATGACCAGTCACCACAGTTGGCAATTGAGGCAATTGGAGGGGCATGTTGTTGCACTGGCAATATGAGTGGCACTCCCCTTCCTTAATCCGTGTGCCGACATGTGTTTGATACGTGCCTGCGCAAAGTCACTACTGTCCCTTTAAAAGTGTAAAGAGCTGATTGCAGTCTTGGTGTGCTGCACTACCTGGTTTCTCACCGCAATGACAGAACACTTCTCCGAATTTGTCTCAAATGACCTTTGTTCTAGGCACAGTCATATTCCCAGACCAACACCAACACATACTATAGGATCTATGGGATTGCAGTACACTCCTTTGTTGTGAGTTTTGTCACCTTCCTTGTCACACTTTGTTGCACAATGAAATGCTCCTCAGATACCCAAAAGTTATGTAGAGGTAATTGATCAACCAAGATTGATTGCACCATCAACTTCCACAGCAGACCAAATATTCCACATCCAGACAGGTATGTTGCCTTCTTCTATTGCCCATGATTCAAGTATCATTTGATACAGTGTGAACATGATAGGAGCAGCAGTCTTTTCATCCACATTTCCTTGACTTTGAGCATCTGCAGCTTCTTTCTTGAATGACCGAGGAAGGAAGCTGTCCATCTGTACATAATACTGAGAGGACAACATATGTTTGACTGTACTGCCACCACAGCAGAGCACCGCATCATGCATCCTATGCATATCATGGTGTGTGTATCAGTAGAGTTTGTCACTGTCGGGCTTTGTCTTATCCTTGGCAGCAATGAATGCTGTGAGGACCACATCAAACCGTAGACCTTCATGAATAATGTCACGGCCACAGGTTTGATAAAACTTCATCGAATCCTGTCACTCTTCCTGTGATAGGACTCGAGTTCCTACCTCAAAGTAGTCAGGATGATTTGTCATCCACCAGTTCATCAGAATTCTCAACCAATGTTGGTGGGCTTTGCGTGTCTTGTCTGGGGCGTTCTCTTTTGTCTTAGCAGCACTTAAGGCATGTACGTACTCAGCACGAACGTCCACCTCAGGTGCTAGAGCAGCAAAGAGTCATCAATGACATGAAACCTTCCTCCTTGGTTGCGTCTAGTTCGTGGCATGGTGAAAGAGTAAAAAGGAGATTGGTGAACATGAGACGAAGCACAACGATTCATTTGTCCAGCTAGCAGTAACAAATTACTTATAAATTATACATGTTACTGACATTTCAACTGTTTAACTTCTCAAAACACAGTTCTCAACTGTGAACTGAGTATTTTACAAAGTTGTACACCCAAATTAGTACCAGGTACCACCAATGTAAAAGTACTCCAAAAGCTATTGGCGTTGGGTGCAGTGGGTGCAGCGAGGAGGCCATACTAAGATGAGAACTCGAATTCATGTGCATCGAAATTTTCAAATATGACGTCATGCGTCACTACACTCTACACTAGCACTGAGCATGGGATACTGGGCTACAGTGTCGCAGTTAATACCGGTAGCCTGCATCCAACGCATCACGAAATACTAATAGCTATGATACAACAATAATTAATAATATAGTGGATGTAGTATTTTAGATATCATATGCAAAATAAGTAACTGTGTATCTTTATAACACTTTTATTCACAATGGGACACCTGAGTTCATTCAAACTCTGCAAGTACAGGTCCACTTGGTGTGTGAGTAGTTTGGATACTTGTTACAGAATCCGTTAAGATCTATGACATTGCCATTAGTGAAATGGGAATCCAAGCAAGCATTCAGTTTCCTCATATACTTCTTGTAGAAAGTCAGTGCACCGGACGTCAGACACTTCTCTGGTTCATTCGAAATCAGGTGTTGGAGTCCTAACATGATATTGATTTTGTCTAGAGTGGTCTTTGCATGGGCAACTTGAAGTCTCCCTTCAAGATCCTGTGACCCAGTGCCCCTCTTGCGAGATGTTGATAACATTGCATCCTGCATTTCCGAATCTGTAGGGCCTTCAAGAATACTAGTACCAGCCTTTACTGTAATTGTTGCTCCAGGTTGGACAATGCTCAGTGTCCTGAGACGCTCCTCAGACATGCTATCAGCAGCTCTCACCAGACGGTCACAGCAATCTTGGTTGGTAATGTTCAATTCGTCCATCAACTTATTGAATGATCCCAATGCGTCATCATCACGACGCCAAATTAGGGCCTTGTCCATTAAATATCTTGGTTGGTTCAACTTAGGGTCATCACGATCAATCTTGAGTTGAACATGTACAAAATCAAATGCCAGCAGTGGCAGTGACTTCAAGTATATCTTGTTGCGTAAGTTGACACCCTTAGCTGCTTTAGGCTCCAAGCATCTCACCGCCTTGGACTTTGACACGCGCTGCAATGGATCTGGCTGGGCCTCCAAAATGTCACGGTGAAGGCCACAGTCTTTTTTCGTACTTCATTGCGTTAGCAATATTCTTATGTCTTGCTGCAGACATGGTATCAGACAGGTCTGCATGACCAAACTTGGCAAACAAATAAGCTGTCTTTCGCAGAGTATGGACACCCAAGCACTATCAAAGTTCTGAAGGATCTTATTGAACAAGAACTGGAGTCTTGTCTTCACAGTTTCACCAGGCAGAGGACTTCACCCACGTGCTGAGGTGTACGGATCCACAAGCAATGAAGTTTCGTTATGATGCGTCAATTCCGTTCAGAAAAGTGTTGTCAAAGCTGGGCGACGCTGGTACGTTTCTCCTCAGAGCAATCCAAGTATGGACTCAAACACCTCTGGATCCACTCGACCTCCCACCTGTTGACGAGGCGCTCGGAATACAATGTGCGATTGAGAAAGCAGTGCAAAGCCAAACATGTATTGGTTGGTCCAATTTTTTCCGAGGCTTCGTCAGTTTGGACTGGGGGGCTATCGCCTCCAGGACGGAACTCAATCGCCTGACCCCGGATGATCGCTATGCCCAGTCGGAAAAAACGTTGACAGCAGTGATCACGGCTGTCCAGGAGTACTCTCTCGCAATCTGGAAAAGGAGCCGAAACGACGTTTTGCACGAAGCGGGGTCAGACAGCCTATCCATTGTCCACGCTGCTCTAAATCACTCAATCACGCAACTATACTTGCTGCGATCTACCTTCTCTTCCATCCTACAGAGCTATTTTACTGTCCCTCTGGCGGCTCGATTGCGTCAGTCTCCCCGACAACGTACACGCTAGCTCCGGCTTGCACGACTTGCTAACTCCCACGCATCTGCACTCGGCGACGGCAACAACTCCTCTCCACTTACTTCCCCTAGTACACTAACACCATGCCTACGGATCCTCCGCCTTTAGTTCCGGCCCCCGAAATGTCTCTTCCTGGTCCTCGGGTACCGCCTATCCTGCAACAATTGCCTCTCACGTCATACTTCAGTTCCTCCGGTACATGACTATCGACGTTTGTGTGACTCCTTGCTCCACGCTGGATCACATTGCCATCCCTCCTATTTTCTTGGCACTTGTGCTGAGTTATTGTTCTATTGCTGCTTTGCCACAAGGCGTTAGCTGCTATGTCACCACCTGCCCCTAACCAATTCGCCCGCCCTTTGTGGCCAGCAACATGAAATGAAGAGACCTAGAGATAGATCGCTTATAAATATGTAAAGAAGAGATTAGTATATTGTCTTCACAGTTTCATATGAGATCTGTGGGCAATCATCATCAGACCAGACATGTAGATAGACAAGTTCATGGTCCGACTTCCCCTTCACATTGAAGCAGAGATTTATAGGGCCAGTCTTGCTAACATGACAGAGGTCAGTCTCAAAATCTTCAACTTTGATTCCTAAATCATCACCCCGAAGAAACATCTTGATTGATAATAACATAACCAGCAGTGTCTGAAGGTGCTTCAAATTGTTGGAAGACCGCAAGTAAGTAGCAATTTGTCGGACTTCACCCGGCATCAATTGGTCACATCCATGGATCTTGTACGTCTCCCCATTCTTCTTGACTTGCTTAATTGCATTTCTAAATGCAGGATCATTCGTTGGGTTCCCCTTTCGAGAATACTCTGGACGTCCAGCGTGATTTGGACAGCCTTTATACCGATTGGAACTGTCCAATTCACAGCAATCATCACATGGCTCCATGTACTCACCTCGGTTGCCCCTTGCCTCATGTACTGCATTCACTGCAGCGCGGAAATGGTCTGCATTCCCAGGGTCATTCCAAGATGAAGTGCAGTAAATAGGCTTTCCTTCAACATCAAGGATGGGTAGGCCATTTGTGTCAGTGAGGAACTCATGGGACTCTTGGAACTTGTACTGTAGATACGACACAAGTGTCGCAACCTTCAGTGAAGGTGCAAACTTGGGACAGAAAGGATCCAGTATGAGACTAGAATCATAGTCACCAATAAGGTAGCAAAACGTCACAATGCCTTTGAAGTGAACATCATAGGACACCTTTGTTAGCCTGTTTAGGACCCTGTCACCAGTTCTGGAACCTGATCTCGGACCATACTTGAGTTTCCACCGTTTCAACGCCCTTTCTTTGCCGTTCTCAATCTTGCCCTTGACATAATCTGACAGCAAGCCAACCCTCCTCCCAGATATTGAAGTCGTCTCCTCTTTCTTATCCTTACGGTTTGTCAATGACCTTCGATCACTGTCATGCTTTCCCATCGTGAAACTTGTGATTCGTCCAATGTTGGAAAGGTGCACAATGCCAATTCTCGCGCTATTTTGTGACAATGTCAGACAATGTAAAGATATAGTCGTTCGCAATTAATTTATGTAGGAGAATTAACTGTAACTGTTATTTTTGTATTCATATCTATGTGTACTAAGACTTTCAATTACAAACACACCACCTGAATGCGCCTTGACTGCGCACTTCAGTCCAGTTGGGTGCAGTTGGGTGCAGCATGGGTGCAGCGGGGGTGCAGTGTGGGTGCAGCAAATTTTGCACGAGACCACAAGTGTGGAGAAAATTTTCGTTTATAAAATCCTCTATACAACGAACCTTTGGCATCAGCAGTATTGCTATTATGTTCTTGGCATACTAGCTATTAGGTCTACCAGGTATGCATACCTAAAATGACTTTTGGGTACTTTAATACTTAACATTCTTGTACTGTAATACACTATGAAATTCAACCCTCCCGAAAAATCCCTCCTCAAGTGTACAAAGATCGTACATGCTTACATACTACATACATTATCTGCTGTTACCTGGTACTCTAGCTGGTACGCATACGTATTATAAAGTATGATATACATAGACTACGTACATTCTACACGGAAAAAACGCCGGAAGGAGGACAACGAGCAAGGGAATGCGCTAAAGCTTGAGTTGGGCTCATAATCTGTCAGGCTCTCCTGCTCCAGTCTCCAGTGTCTACTAATGATAGTACAATAAAACAATAAAATGGTACTGAGTACTATAATAGTAGTAGTAGTCTACTAGAAAGTGGCTATGGTATTACTGGTAAACTGTAGGCTCACATACTCCTACTGAGTGCTGTGTACTAGTACTACCACAGTAGACGAAAGCGGAAATATGAACATATTCATATATTGATACTGTACATATGAATACATACATGTGCTTGACCCCAGCGACCCCTGACCCCTGACCCAGATCCTGGGACTATGCCCTCCATTCAAAAATGTGCTCTGACTGCAAATCGATCGACCTTTTGATCAAACAATCAAATAGATAAGATCTCATCTGTACGCCTTCCCGTTTCCCGTTGTACACACGATTTGAGGACTACTGGTACCAGGTACCTGGTTCCTGTAACTACACATGCGCAAAGTCCAATTGACATGACTATCATCCACTACTATCGTAAGACAGAACCCTCGCACTCGCTTCTTCCCTCCATTAAGGAGCAGCTGAAGGCCTTGGGCCTGACGGAGGACGCGGAGAAAGTCAATGGAGTGGAAACAGAATCTTGTTTCAATGTTCTCTTGGAAAGGAAATTGAACGAAGAGGAAACGTCGCGTTTGGAGTGGCTCTTTGCTGAAACCTTCGACAAGGAGAGCTTGCGTCTCGAGTCGTCCGCCCTTCCTGCAGATGGTGTTCTGGAGTTTGGCCCTCGCATGACATTTACTTCAGCTTTCTCTTCCAACTGCGTCAGCATTTGCAACTCTTGTAACTTGCCTGTTGCACGATGCGAGTTATCCAGGCGATATTTCCTAGAAACGTCTGGTTCTCTCTCTGGTGACGCAACCGGTGTGATCAAAGCCATGCTACACGATCGCATGACTGAGGAAATCTTTGAAAATCCTATCAAAACCTTCGATTCTGGTGCTGTTGCGGTCCCCGTACAAACAATCCCGATTATGACGGAGGGGCGTGCTGCTTTGGAGAAAATAAACAATGAGCGTGGATTGGGTTTCGATGACTTCGATTTGGATTATTACACTGACCTCTTCAAGGTGAGTATTCATTGTCGTCAAGAAAGGCGTTGCAAACAGATGCTCACCTATTTACGTTTTTCGCAGGAAAAATTACGTCGCGATCCTACAGATGTAGAATGCTTTGATATGGGTCAGTCGAACTCAGAGCATTCTCGCCACTGGTTCTTCGGTGGAAAGATGGTTATTGACGGCGAGGAAAAGAATTTGACGCTGTTCAAGATGGTCAAAGCCACACTTACCGAAGAAAACAAAGGCAATTCTATCATTGCCTACCATGACAACTCGTCATCCATCCGTGGATATGAGTGCAATGCTCTACGCCCCTCCTCAGTTGAACATTCTGGCTCTGTCACTGTCGGAAAGCAGCTGTTGCATCCGATTCTCACTGCTGAGACTCACAATTTTCCTTCGGGAGTAGCACCATTTGCTGGAGCAGAGACTGGAACTGGAGGGCGGTTGCGTGACGTAATGGCCACTGGTCGCGGAGCATATCCAGTTGCCGGGATCTGCGCCTACTGTGTAGGCAACTTACACATTCCGGGATATGAGTTGCCTTGGGAGGATAAATCCTTCCTTTACCCTTCGAACCTGGCCTCGCCATTGGACATCGAAATCAAAGCTAGTGACGGTGCCTCTGATTACGGGAACAAGTATGGGGAACCAGTTATCCATGGATTTACTCGATCTTTCGGGCAACGATTGCCGAATGGGGAGAGATTTGAGTGGGTCAAGCCAATCATGTTCACTGCCGGAGTCGGTCAGCTCGACGGACGCCATACTTCGAAAGGCGAACCGGAAAAGGGAATGCTGGTCGTTAAGGTTGGCGGTCCTGCATACCGCATTGGAATCGGAGGAGGTGCTGCCTCCTCTCGTGTCCAAAGTTCGGAACATGCTGATCTTGACTTTGATGCTGTCCAGAGAGGAGATGCAGAGATGGAAAATCGCTTAAATCGCCTAATGAGAGCGTGCTGTGACTTAGGCGAAAGAAATCCAATTATTTCTGTGCATGATCAAGGTGCTGGTGGAAACGGAAATGTTTTGAAGGAAATCGTGGAGCCCGCTGGGGCATCATACGACATCAGAAAGGTATATCTTGGCGATAACACGCTTTCCGTTCTTGAGATATGGGGCTCTGAATACCAGGAGAACAATGCTTTGCTCATCCGTCCAGTGGACAAGGACATGTTTGAGAGAATCGCGAAGCGTGAGAACTGCCCAATCAGAATTTTGGGAGAGGTTACTGGCGATGGTAAAGTAGTCGTGCATGACTCTTCAGATGGATCGACTCCTGTTGATCTCCCACTTGAACTAGTCCTCGGAAAGATGCCGCAGAAGACCTTCGTTGACAATCACCTAAGCGCCAACTTGAAACCCCTTCTATTGCCAGATGGTACCTTGGTCAAAGATGCAATGGACCGAGTTCTCCGCCTTCTTTCCGTCGGGTCGAAACGATTTCTTGTTCACAAAGTGGATCGCTCGGTCACAGGACTTGTTGCACAACAGCAATGTGTCGGCCCGCTGCAACTGCCCCTGGCAAACGTTGGTGTGACTGCCCACACTCACTTTGGCACGACCGGAACGGCAGTGGCTTGTGGAGAGCAACCAATCAAGGGTCTACTCGATTCTGCTGCTATGGCTCGTATGACTGTTGCTGAGGCCATGACGAATTTAGTTTGGGCTCAGATATCCTGCTTAGAGGACGTGAAAGCCAGTGGAAACTGGATGTATGCTGCAAAGCTTGCAGGCGAGGGTGCCAAGATGTTTGATGCCTGCGAAGCCCTTCGTGATGCCCTGATCGCAGTTGGTATCGGAATTGACGGGGGGAAAGACTCGCTTTCCATGGCTGCAAGATGTGGCGACGAAGTTGTCAAGGCTCCTGGTGAATTGACGATGACCTGTTACGTCACTTGCCCTGATATAACGAAGACAGTCACCCCTGACCTAAAATGTCCAGCGGAGGGATCCAAGTTGCTTTACGTTGACCTCGGGAATGGAAATTCCCGTCTAGGAGGTTCTGCCTTGGCACAGGTTTATAACCAGATTGGAAACGACTGTCCAGATATCGAGGACTTGTCCATGTTAAAGAACGCATTCAAGGTGACGCAACAGCTCATCGATGAGCGCGTAATTCTCGCTGGACATGATCGTTCTGACGGCGGTTTGGTAGTTTCTCTTGTCGAGATGGCTTTCGCAGGAAACTGCTCGATTGACGTGGATATCCCTGATGAGAACAACTCGGGCGAGATTGCTATCCTTTTTAGCGAGGAGGCAGGACTGGTGATGGAAGTGGCTTTGTCATCTGTCGCGAGGACAATCCAAGCATACCATTCCGCCGGTGTCCCCTGCATTGAAATTGGTTCGGTGAATGCCGGTGACTCCATCAAGATCAGCGTTGGCGGATCCGCACCTTGTATCGACGATAAAATGACTGCGTTGCGTGATATTTGGGAGGCAACCAGCTTCCAGCTGGAACGAAGACAGCGCAATCCCAGGTGTGTGGCGCAAGAAGAAGCTGGCCTGAAGACGCGCCAACCACCTCAATGGAAGCTTAGCTTTGCCCCTGAGATCACTGCAGATACCATTATGTCAAGAGAAACAAAACACAAGGTTGCCGTTCTGAGGCAAGAAGGTAGTAACGGCGACCGCGAAATGATCGCAGCGTTTATCTCTGCGGGGTTCGATGCTTGGGATGTCACAGTCAGCGACCTCTTGAACGGTTCTGTGACCCTTGACATTTTCCGAGGTGTTGTTTTCGTCGGTGGGTTCTCCTTTGCTGATGTGCTGGATAGCGCGAAGGGATGGGCCGGCGTGATTAAGTTTAACGCCAACGTTTACGAGCAATTCGAGGCTTTTCGAAATCGTCAGGATACCTTCAGTTTGGGTGTCTGTAACGGATGTCAACTCATGGCACTTCTCGGATGGATTCCGAGGAACGAACGCCTACCAGAGACGTCGCAACCTCGCCTACTTCACAATGACAGCGGAAAATTCGAGAGTCGGTTTTGCAGTGTTCAAATTCAGCCGAGCCCAGCAGTTTTGTTCCACGGAATGGAGGGATCCTCTCTCGGAGTCTGGGTTGCTCACGGCGAAGGACGCTTTCATTTTCCAGACGAAGCGGTGTACGATGAAGTCAAGGCAAAAAATCTTGCCCCTCTGCGGTACGTCAATGACACGAACGCAATCACTGAGGAATACCCTTTCAACCCAAATGGAAGCCCGGATGGACTCGCAGCCCTCTGCTCGGAAGACGGTCGTCATCTTGCTCTTATGCCTCATCCCGAACGCCTGTTTACTACATGGCAGTGGCCTTGGATCCCTGAAGACTGGCAAGATTGGAAGGCTGGGCCGTGGCTTCGAATGTTTCAGAATGCTAGAATGTTCTGTGATGGCACAGTCTAAGTTTATCGGCAATGCGAAGACTGTTTGTTTTGCTTCGTCTTATTGGGGCTTATTGTAGTGCCCCAAACGGGGCTAGAGTTTCAGGTTCTCTCTATGGTGCACCGTAGTCTACTTTTGGAGTTCCAGTGAGCTGACTCAGCTGGATGCTTTAGTTTATTGTTCGAAGTCATTCAACTTGTTGGCAGCGGCACTTTGGCCGGAGATGAATGGGCCGCGATGCGCAACCCATCAGATCTGATTCATGACTATGTGCCCTTCACCGGACTGTGCTACTACAACCTTCTGCAAGCACTTTTTCAATTGTCCCAAAGCAGCAGCTAAAAAGCGATAACTTGCTGCGATCAATCATGTTGTCGTTCTTGATTAAAGCAACTGCGAAGTGATACGATGATCAACCTTTTCATTCACATTACGAGAGGTGTCAAATTGGTGTGCAAAATGCTGTCGATGAATTTGCAGCATTGAGCAGGCATTTTGACGAAAGTGTAAGTGCCTTGTTCACTCGTAGTATCATCCAAATGACGTCACTCTACTCCGGTCAAGGTCAATTTCTTTCCGAGGTCCTCAGCACAAGTACGACTATAACTCCATTATCCACTGATGAGGAGGCTCCTCACGTATGGTGGTTTGGTCAGTGCAGGCAGTCAACTGAATCTGTGTTGGTGCAACTTGTCATCGTACTATCCTGTGACCTGCTGTCATAAGTAGTTTATACTTACCAGCTATTCACCAGCTTTTGACATTCCAAATCAAGAGTCCAGCAACACAAACGAAAAAAAACGTTCACATAGGGCATGTCGGCATGATAGAATAACTTGATTTGCATGGGGTTCAAGCGAAAACGATAAAAGTTACCTGCTGCCTCATGGTACAGCACACTTACTACTGATGCAAACTTAGACAACAAAAGCGTGAGACTCGCCTCAACGTCGCTGTATCGTATCCCAACTCCCAACATGTGCGCGGCACATGTTATGCTATCTATGTATATATTCTATATTCGACGTATACCCTTGTCTTACCGGTATTCGCCCGAACATAGCCCATGTATACAGTATACAGCACGTTCTCTCGGACATTACCAACGTATGGTAATGTGTTGACCTTTCATTAGTATCCAGTACGAAACCATTGCCGTCGTAGTGAATTTCTATAATCCGTATTGTGAGCTACCGGTAGTTTATCTTTCTTGACTAAACCTTCTACCACCATCAATCCTTCACTGATTTGGCTTCCAAGCTCTTCTGTTCCTGGGTGGGATTGATTTCCTGGTAAAACCTACAGGTGTAGTTTCATTCCCATATAAAACCAGACTCAACCTAGTCAGACTTCTAGTCCCATGGCTTCTTTGCCCTTCGCTGATCTTCTTAGAGTCCTGAGGAATCCAAGCTTCCACTGCTGGATCCCTCAACCTTGTAGTCTTGGTTGGGACTGCAGTCCAACCATCATTATCATCACTGGTATGATCACCGGAACAGATTAGCTACTGTACTGTCAGAGTCCAGCACCGGACTCGATGAAGCAGTAGTACTGGCCACTGTCATATTGTCAAGTGCGGTAGCACAGTAGATCTTGACATCCTCCGTGTTCTGAGGATCATACAACTTGCCCAACAACGCCCAACAGCCCATCCGAAATGATGGCAGCATGTTTTGCAAATAGATTCACAGGGAGATTCTTCGTCATGGTGTCCCTTGGATTAATGCCACTTCTGATGTGTTCAGCCAATAATTCCTTAGAAAAATCATGTCATTCACAAAGCGGTACCGTATGTCCACATGCTTAGTCTGCTGCCCAATGGCCATATTAATTGCCATAAAAATTGCACCAGTATTGTCTTCTCTGAGGATGCTTGGCAGGATCAGAATAGAATTGCCTGTGGGGCCATTGCCTGAACGGTCGTCGTCATCCGGAGGGCCATTGCCCATTTCAGTAAGGAGAATTGAAACCACGAACTTCACTTCCGTTGCAACCATACTCATTGTGACAAATTCTGCTTTGGTGGATGACAATGTCACACCAGTCTGTTTCTTACTAGACTGCCACAATACACAACCTCCAACGGCCACCAGGCATCCCGAGATGCTCTTTCTGTCGCCTCTGTCCGACGCATAGTCAGCAGAATCCACGAACGCAACAACTCTGGTGTCTCTGGCTGAGTTCTCTTTTTATGCCTAGGTTTGCACCAATCTTGATGAAGCCCATCAGATGCGTCAAAGCTGTCCAGTGTTCTTTGTTAGGGGATGTCAGATGCACAGTCAATTCCCTGCATGCCTTTGATAGTGTTGCTTGGCTCGGTCTTGCCACACGCAAACATGATCCGTCCCACAAACGAACGAAACTCTTCAATTAATATGATTTCATTAATGGCGGAGCGAGTGACGGCGGCCCGGGTGGAAAACGTCTTGATGGAACCCGACATGACCTTTTCATAGTCTTGAACCATGGACTCATGATAGTCCTTCATCGTAGTTTGGATATACTGTCCGTGTTCGTCGCGTCCAAACTTGTAGTCAACTCCCAGATGGCGCTTCATGTTTCCGAGATCGGTAGTCTTCACTTGTTCCAAAATTCCGTTCTTCAACTGGAACTGGTTGACGTGCTTCGAACGTCCCCCGTAAGAATGCAGTCATCGCAGTAGTACACCACCACGAGTGCCTGTAAATTTTTATCTTTGCCGAATAGTAGAAATAAGCATGGATCTGTCTTACATTGAATTAGGCCAAGAGACTTTGAAATCTTCGCAAACTTCTGCATCCACAACCTTGGACTCTGTACCAGTCCATACTGTGTCCGACGTAACTTGATTACCGCATCGCCCAAGTCAATTCCTTAGAAAGCTGATATTCCCCAAGGCCTCACGCATTTCAATATAGATATCCGTGTCCACTTCCGCATTTAGGAAGGCAGCTTTAACATCAGCCATGATATTAATCCAATCATTGTATTCTTCAGCGTAGTATAAGGACATTGACAGTACCATTCTGATAGTAGTATTAATAGCCAAAGGGGAGTATGATTCATTTAAGTCCACTCCCGGTTCTTGTTCGTATCCTCGTACCACTGTACGTGATTTCTTGGTACCATCTAACTTCTGTTTGAAGATCCATCTGCACCTGAGTGGCTTTCGGCCTTGGTGCAATGATGACCGCATTAGAAACTTCCAAGCCTCTCTAGATAGGAAATTCTCAAGTTCCCCATGTAGGGACTTAAACCAGTCTTTATCCTCTAACTTCAACAAGTCTTTGTTGTTCAATGGGTACAGCAATGTCCTCCGAAGTTTGTGGAACAAGTTCTAACGTGTCTTCCAATGCGTCATCATATGGGAAATTTGCGTCCATCAGTATCAGGATAACCGCTGATGTTGCAGGCAGTATTACTGCCGATTCCAATTTAAGTCTTTCCAACTCCGTAAACGAATCCATATCGTCTGTTGGTGCTAAACGACCGTGCCATTCCATCCATTGGTGGATGTTGCGTGACAAAAACGTGCTTTGTGTCTCCGGGTTATAGAACTTGTACGTATCGCCCGAATGGTCTACCACGTATCCGATGAAAACACACGTCGTTGCACGTACGTCAAGCATTGCCTTAAATTTCTTCCTGTCGGTGATGTAGGCGATCCAACAAAAAGGTTGGAGATGACCCAAAATCCAATTGGGCTCAGGACCTTTTCCGAACCATGCTGTGTGAGGGTCTTGTGCAAAACCTTGTCGTCGAAGGCTGTTCCCAATCTTTGTCACAGTGTTAATTGGCTCTGGCCATAGCATCCCTTGCGTGGCCAATGAGAAGCGAGCACAGTACATGGTCGCCATAGCACGGTTCTTACAAGTAGCGAAGCTCCTTTCCACGACACCATTCATCTGAGGAGTGTTAGGAGCAGCCAGTCACTTCAAGCTGTATATTTTTTCCGCACATACTTGCTGTACATACGTCTTGTTTTCTCCGGCAATGTCGTCACATCGGAGGTACTTGCAAGGTTTTCCTGCCGCCTTGTTTGTGACCAACAACTTCAACAAAGGCGGGACATCAATACCGGCCTTTCTTGGTAGGAAACAGTCCCAACTGTACCGAGTGTTGTCATCCAAGATGCAAAGCCAGTACTTATTTTGATTTAGCGAGTCCAAATAGGGACCAGAGATGTCCAGGAAAAGTCTCTCACCTGGGACAGTAGCTTTTGTCATAGTGCTCTTCACAATGGCCTAAGCACGAGCCTTTGCAAGGGCGCACAAGCCACAGGGCTTCACCAACCCTGTAAGTGTCCAGTCTTCCTTCTTTGCCATAGCTGTGACCGTCCGAGTATCTGGATGACCGTGCAAACCGTGTGCAATATTGATATCAAGCGTAACTGGGGCAGTAGTAAGACTGTTGATGTTTGGCATTTCCTCCGCCATCCTGATTGCACTCAAGTAGAACAGTTTGTTGCGCAAATTCTGAGTAAACTTAACTGTATTCTTGATAATAGGATCCGTGAACACGAATTCCGTTTTGTCCGCAACACAAAAGGACCAATCATCTTGAATCAACTTCACCATGATGACGATGCTGTGCTTAGTGAAGCTTGGTGCATAGTAGACATCTGTCAACTTTATCTTCTGACCGTTATCGTTCGTCAACGAGGTCACAGTTCCTTGACTCTCCGTAGCAACCTTGTCGCCGTTTCCGATAGTGATTAGACGAGTCGAGAGCTTCAGGTCTGTCATATGGGACTTATTGTAGGTTACATTGCAGGTGGCACCCTAATCCAGAAGCCATTCCTCCATCACCCCTGTTGAAACTGCCAATCCAACATAGTCACACCCTGTGACCATGACTCCAACCTTTTCTTCGATCAAGCCATTAACCAAAGCAGTTGCTCCGATGTGTTCTTCGAATGTACTGTTTTGGGGATAGTCCTCGGTATTGAGGAAGGTAGTATCCTCTGTACCTGCAGATCCAGTGGAACCCCAGAACGGAACCATCTCGTAGGGCATCTGTTCTTCTTCGTCCTCTTCAATATCGGAGAACGTGGTGTTGAAGTTGTCAAAGAAGTCATCGTTTCCGTTCGTATCAACAACCGAAGCTCCAACGAACATGCCCATGTCCGTAGTAGGGTATCTGCCTTCGCCTCCTTCGGGTTTGTACACATGTTAGCATAGTGGCCAAGCTTTTGGCAGTTAAAACATGTCACCTTGGACTTATCGCCCAAGGTAGCTACTACCGGCAGTCTTCGTATCGCCACCCGTAGTTTCGACCTTGGCCGACCTGAACTCATTTACCTTGTGTCCAATCTTCCCGCAGTTCCTGCAGGATCCCTTGAACTTCTTATACGGATGCGTTGAGACATTTCAAGCTAGAAACGTTTCTGAATCAGTCTTACCACCGGCCTTGACTAGGGTCCTGAATTGGAGTACTACTTCCTTGCTCCTCATGTGGCTCTTCATCTGGAGTTTGTCCTTTTTGTACTTCAAGGTGATCCGCCTGAGCCTTATATTTAAATGATCCATATCATTGAACCAGAGTTCTGGGTCCTTATTTGTCCCAACAAGCTTGCAGTCAATGAAGGCTTGATCCAACTCGGGGTAATTTTCCTCTGCGTCCGTAGCGCAGTACTTTTTCTTGGAGTATCGTCCAAGCCTTGAAGGGGTCACCGTTACACTGTTCTATGAGTGCGTATGCCTTGTCGGTGCAACTCGCGACATGATATGTTGAAGCTTGGGCTTTCGCAGCATACTTCCTGTTCTGTGCCTTCGTAGTGGCGTGTGCAGTTGAAGCAACGGGCTCGCCGCCCGTGACTCCCACGCCAGGTTCCTCAACCTCGCCGTACTCAAACTCTTCAACCGACAGTACCCTTCCGGTAGCTGCCCTGGAAAGAGCGAGGAAGAACCCCTTGGATCCCGCGAGAGCAATGGTCCTCCCTTCCCAGGAACGATACTTGGCTTCTTCGCCGTCGAAGGCAAAAGCCCGAACACCAGTAGTCCCAAACCCGGAATCTGCCTGCTCCTCAACAGCTGTCTTGCTTCGTTGTTTCTGAAAATAAACTGATCGTTTATAAACCTGTTAAATAATCCAAGATACGGTATTCACCTTTTCACTAGTATCCAGTACAACAGTACTATTGTTATGTTGTAATGTTGCACTGTACAAAGCAAAATGTTCGACAGTCACGTACGTTTGGAGGATACTATAGTTCTCTGGAGTAACTCGAGACTTGAGTGCTTGTAGCCACGCAGTACTACTCGTAGGTATATTCCTGTGCAAGGGTACATACAAGTGCTACTACGGTAGGTACATTCCTTTCGTACTCATATTTTTGCCACACAAGTACTGGTACGCATAGTCTAGTAGTGGACCTACCTTAACCCCAGTATTGTTTGTCGCATGGCATGCGACAAAAATTATCCCGATTTCTGGGCGACCCCAAAATATTTGTCCTACAAAAAAGCTAGCGAGAAATTTCGTGCGACAAATGTTTTTCAATGATTCTTGTCAATTGCAACAACTGAAGGCAACTTGTTATTGCTTGAAGGTATCCAGAGCCCAGTTGTGCACCCAATCCTCTTACTAGAACTCAAGCACTGCGTTCTCTGTAGGTTCTACATACGGTGAGAAGTGCTTGTACACCCCCATACAAGCATGGAATTTGTGATCTGCGAAGCGCACAACAACAACAACAACATCTTCTGTTGATTGCAACTCCTTTCAGGCATCAATGACAACAACAATATTGACCGTACAACTAGCTGCGGAGAAACAGTGTTTTTCATGTTTGCTTGTATCTGCGGATTTGGATGAGGATGCCCAAGTGTTGGCCCTTTCCTTCTGCTGTGGGATACGAAAACAACGCTTGCAATCATGCGCATGGGATCCCATGCCTCTGATGCCTGACCAGCGGAAAGTGAAATACTAACTTTGAGGATGTGCCTACTGATGACCTTATTGGCTGCTGCTGGGCGTTTGACCCCTACCAAGCAAACTACTTCTTGTCATTAGTAGTATTCTACCGCCGACAACAGGCTCCTTCTTGTTGTAAGCACCAGCTTGCACCCACCAAGGCAGCTCGCAAGACTGCTTCTGCCACTGGAGGCATAATGAAGCCTAACAAAGAGTGTCCTGGAGCCATTGCTCTGCGTGAGATTTTTCATAACCAGAAGACTTCCGAACATTTGATCTGCAAGGTTCCTTTTCGGTGTCTTGCCCGTGGTTGAGATTGCCCCTCAGGATTTCAAGTCTGACGTTTGCTTGCAACAACAATCTGCTCGCCTTGCCCTGCAGGCTAATTCCTTCTTGAGGAAGAAATAGCATGATGAATGGTTTCAGAGCAATATCAAATATAGTAATGTTTTCTCTCTGCACATCAACATTGCTGTTAATGGACGATGCAATGAGCAACATCTTACGGAGTACGAGCTATTTGTATTAGAAAAAACTCATTATGGCCAGTATGTTTGTGTGTTTTGGGCGATGTTCATCCTCGTGTAATGACCGCTATTTTTTAAATCCCCTTTTTTGTCGCATGCTAGCTTTTTTCATGCGACAAACTGGATCAAACTCCGTAAAAAAATTGACGGAGTTCGTGATGTCGTAACTTTGTGAACATCATAATTGGGAAGCAATCGTCACAGCTTTAGGTAGTCTGTCAAAAGGACTACAGATCGCACTTTTCAGAATCAAATGCGAGTTGGTTGCTGTTCTGTTATGGCGTCGTAACTTTTTGTCGTCTTTTTGTCGCACGTTTTTTTCACACTGGGGTTAAATGAATGTCATATGTTATACATCACACTTTGTAGACCAGGAGGTTCCGGAATTTCGGCTCTTTTACCTTTAAGTGTATAGTGGCTACGTATACAGTACTAATTCTACAACTTCGTTCATCACGCCGGACAAATATTCCACGTTCCATCACCCCTTCAAATGTCCGGATCATTAGGTACATTAATTGCATGACGTGACAAATTTTGAGCTTTAAGTAAAGAACTTGAGCTTAGACTTTGCGACAATGGAATCGACGTCTTATGAAATCCTATTTAAGGATATAAGACATTTGAAGTGTCGGCAGCCGTTGTCTCAAGAGCCGCTGGCTCAAGAGCCAACGGCTCAAGAGCCAACGGCTGAACAACAGCCCCCGACAAAGTCAAACTCAAGAACACACTTTTTTGTGTGTCATAGAGCTTGTCATTCGCTTAAATGTATTCTCTTCATACTTGAATATTGTTTCGCCGATGCTTACAGAAAATGCTATATAGCAACCATAGATGACCTGTCATTTCTTTCGTTCCCCGTTTGGCGAGTTCTCATTTAAGGAAAACACGTTCCTCGACTAGTTCGACGAAGTAAACTGTGGCTCAAGAGCCAATGACTCAAGAGCCAATGACTCAAGAGCCTCTGGCTCAAGAGCCAATGGCTCAAGAGCCAACGTCTTTTCCAAATATCCTACATAGTACTAGGTTCATCCAAGACATTGAATCGATGTGATACTTGTCGTAACAAACGATGTTAACAAAGTTCCAAAACTTAAGCACGGTTTTTATTATTGTGGTTCAACAGAAGACATTCTATCATTTTGAAACGTGGAATTATTTAGGTGTTCGTCGAACATATTTCTGGTAGATAATCTGCGTGAAAGGTATGAGACACATAAAAGAGCCGAAATTCCGGAACCTCAAGGGGTCGGTGATAAGTTACTCGACCTCCGGTTAACTGCAGTTAGTCAACTGCAGTGACCAACTTCTAAAGAAATTACGACAGTTAACTAACCAACTACTGGGACTTCTCGAGTGACTTAACTAACTACTGAAACTTGTTGGTCACTTAGCTAAAAACTGCAACGTCCAGTAGGATACTACTGAGACTGGGCGGGGTTAACTAAGTTAAAGGGTACCGGTACAACTGGCTGGTCGTGGGTGCGAGTAATTATGTACTAGGGATACGTAGAGAAATGCGTAGGAAATGATTGGTGTTCGCAACATAGTTTAAGTGGATATTGATGACGTATGCCCTGATTTCTGTTGGAACTCACCAGAATCACTGAAAACACGGGTACTGTACGTAGGTATAGTAATGTGTACTATGCTACTACACCACTGGTACCGTCTGCAGTGTAACTGCAATTAACTACGAAACTCACAAATAACTGAATACTGGAGGCTAAAAAACATAAGTATTTCCGTTGACTAGTTACTGAGAATTGCGTATTGCAGTACCAGTAACCAACCGTACGTACCTCGCATTACTAAGTTATGCATACAACTGCTGATGGCAGCGTAAGTCCAGTAGTCCAGTATAGTTAAAAGTTTAACTTCACCG
The DNA here is from genome assembly GCA_022925895.1 of Fragilaria crotonensis. NCBI lineage: Eukaryota > Bacillariophyta > Fragilariophyceae > Fragilariales > Fragilariaceae > Fragilaria > Fragilaria crotonensis. Next base: position 2,781 of record JAKSYS010000054.1, on the reverse strand, counting down.
ACCCCTATACATACTACATACATGATTCAGAATTAAGTGCTCGTAGACCCTACAAAGTGTGCGTTATGTACTTCCTCGTCTGGAGTTTTTAACACATGAAATTGAGAATATTTTTATCATACACTCCATTTAATGTACTTGGTCCATTGGATTTTTGATTGGCTTTCTTGCTACGGGCCACATTTTTGAGCCATAGTGTCATAGTGCTCGATAATTAAGCATGCCCCACATCTAGTACGCATACCGGTGTATGACTAGCTAAGAAATACTCGAGTAGTAGCATGTTACATTAACAGCTACTGTACATACTCTATACTACAGTACTCTCTAATATTAGCTATACATATGTGATAGAGAAGTAGGATGTAGGATCTACATACATATGCATCTACCGGTAGCCATCTAAACATCAGAAGACCCAAGATGCATTTCTACAACGGTATCAAAATGGGCAGCAACTCTACTCTAGTAGAGTACTCGTATGATAGTACTGCAATTGAGTTCGAGGGGTTTCACTGCTCTAAATTTGAGTCTCGGCCGAGCAAGCGCGTACAAGTACCGTAACTGCCCGACCGCTGCCGACGTGCTCAACGGGATAAAAACCGGTTGAGTTGATTTTGCATTTTCAAACCGAAAACCCCGAATCGTAGCAAGTTTGAAGGAGTCTTGATAAGCTATGAAAATGTGTTATTTTCGGAAACCGTTGTCAGACACTCCAAAACAATCGCATTGAATCTAATTGAAGATGGGACTCTGAGTCAAAGACTGAATTGTTTATGGGACCGGTTGAGCTGACCGATTGATTGCATATACAACTGTCCTACTGAGTGTAGCAGCCTTATGTATTATGAAACGTATACGACGTTGTAGATAATATATATATTATATGTTAATAGTTCGAGCAAGCCTCATTGTTGTGAGTTGTGACGCATCATACATAGTCTTCATTCACGACAAATTAACATACTCGTGTAGGGAGTCTTGAGTTACCATTTTTGCCCGCCTTCGAACCGAAATATCTCATCACAAATTCGTGTATCTGTGTCCTCATCAAAGATCGAGCGGAAAGCGCGTTCATACAAGTGCTCATTGCTCTTTCAATTGGACTTCCACTATCACACCGGAATCGTTACTGAGATGCCTTCGACAATGGTCAAACTTAAGATGAGCCCACGCAAACGAAAAGTGCTGTCAAATGCTGAACTAGATATCCTGGAGGAAGTTCTTGCCGTGATGATTGGACAAGAGCCTTGCTATCCTTGCATTGACTACCTGTCGATGACACCATGGCAGAACACTGTTCTGTCAAAGAAGGGGGGCACTTCGATTGACGAGTACTGCCGTGAACAAATCTGTGAATGGACTTACCGAGTTGTCGACTACTTTCGCATTGATCGTGAAGTGGTTTCGGTTTCGTTAAACTACCTCGATCGATTTCTGTGCACGTGTTCCTGCGATCGTTCCATGTTCAAGCTAGCAGCAACCACAACACTTTACATGGCTGTAAAAGTGGTGCATCCGCAGAAACTGGGGGACTTGGGGATTTTGTCGGACCTGTCCAGAGGCGAGTTTGAGATGAAAGACGTCGCCGACATGAAGGAGAATATCTTGGAAGGGCTTCGTTGGAAGCTTCATCCTCCAACTGCAGCCCACTTCGTTGTTACCCTTCTCGATTACCTTCAAATGGATTTGCCATTGCACGAGACGGAGGACTTATACTCCAATTCGTCTTTCTTTTCTGAACTCTCGGTGTGTGATTACTTCTTTGTTACGCTATCGCCTTCGACCACGGCGTTGGCTTGCATCTTGAACGCCCTGGAAGGAATGATGCACGATGCAGACGCAGTCGTTTTGGAAAGGACTCTTAGCATTCAGATCCCAACTCGAGAACTGTGCGCCGCTCGCAACCGCTTATGGGAGCTCTACGAAAGAAGCGAAGAATGTGCGTTGCACAATGATTCGCGTCCTGTCAAGGCGGCACTGGTCATCCAGACTTCTCCGATGCATTTGGATGTCGCTACAAGTCCGAGCTCGTCTCCGGTATCCGTCACTTCCGAACGGTGCAAGCCCACCGAGTATTGGCCTGCTTCCATTGGCAAGCACCTACGTAATGGTAGCTGGTAAACGGGTATCGTGGTACTGCTGTGTATCATAGACATTCTCGGAGTTAGCACCAAGCTACGGTAGGTTTGAACGCTTCAGACCTTTCTCTTGGCATAGTCATCGAACAACAAGAAAATATTCAAGTTTGGTGCATTTCTATTAGCAGTACTCCAGTCGTCGGGCAACGGATTACACCAGTCCTCTCGTTGAGCACGAAGCGTGACACGTAGTCTTAGTGCAGTAGTAGGGACCCCTGAACCCAGGGTGCTGGTAGTACAAGGCACATTGTACTCCGAGTAGTGCAATGCTTATATAGTGTTGGATGGTTGGATGATGCTATCTGCTGGACTGTTTTCTTGTGTTGAGTGGAGGGTGGAGGAGACTCTACTATAGTATAGTAGTAGTAGCTACTAGCTACTAGCTAGTACCGGTAGTAGTAGAATGGACAGTGGAGAGTATCATCTACAACTCGCCACGGGCGAGAGAGTGGACAAACGATAGGGTTTGCTCTCAATGTATTGATTCTTCTGAGTAAAAAAAAAGACCGCCCCATCTTGAATTATATTCATATATTCGGAGGCCACTCCGACAGTTGACCCGGCGCCGTTCACCGCCAAACATCGAAGTGCGACATGTGCGTCAGTAACTCCGATCTCCGATGAGATTTCGATCCCGCAA